>LKNJ01004202.1:0-34440 GCA_002120245.1 Maccullochella peelii | reverse complement strand
TATATATATATATATATATAACATATTTTTTGTGTATATATACATATGTATTTACACATAACTGTATATCTTCCTGGTAAAAATAATATATTTACCAGTGCTACTTTTTATATTCTACTTTGTTCTGTTTTATTGCCTATTTTTGTCACCAGGCATATTAGAGAGAGGACCCAATCGCAGACAGAGGAGGAAGCTTGTAGCAAGTTTACAAGGTTTATTTTAACACTTACATGGTGCAGTAAGCCAAGTAACACAAAGGTATCTTCAAAGTGGAAACACACAAAAGGTAAACTAGACACACCGATGCAAAGCACACGCGACATGGGGTAATGACACCACAAAGCACAAAACAGGCCTAAATAGAAACAGACTAACGAGGGAAATGAAACACAAGTGAGTAACAAAGAACAAGTGGAGCAAATCAACAGATAATCAAGACAAGGAGACACTAGGGCAAGAACACACAGGAACTAAGACAGTCCAAACTTCAAAATAAACCAGGAACAAACAAAAAGTCCACATTTAAGAAAACATAGGTCCAGATCCTGACAATTTTATTGTTTTATTCTATTCTAATTTTAAATATTTGACCTGTTAATACATTTTCTCTGTGTGTAGCATGGATGGGCTGCATTTCATTTTCCAATCCTGTATTGTATAATGACAAAAAGCTGTGGCTACAGCAGGTCAATGAATGTTCACTGGGATACAGTTCCAATATTACAAATGTAGTCTAAATAGGCATTTTTGTTATTTAGATGTTAACTGTTCCAAACTTTGAACATTAACTGTAGCACCCCCATAAGGCCAATCAGTATTTTTTACATGCTTAAAGACAGTGCCAAGATGATCATCTCTGCAGGTTTCACATTTTAGAGACAGTCCAGTGGTCTTCATCCAAAGTAATCGCTCCCTATGAACCGCAGTGCAGTGTAGAGTACATCTACATGTTCAACACGATTAAGGAATAATTTTTCATATGAATTGCTCCTAATCTGTGCGACTCCTCTGTTTAACATTAATTGGCTCATTAAATCACTGTCAGCAGGCTGACACCAGTGTGAGATTAATAAGCTCCATGTCTGTGGTGTGGAGAAATCCTCACAGCTTCAGTGGAGCCATGGCGAAGGGTCGTGAGATGGATGAAAAACGCAGGTAAGAACTTTTAAGCACACTCATCTCAATTAATCTGAAGTAGAAGTGCTGAAAGAAAATATTGTTCTTTTCAACAAATGAATCATTGGTCTGTACTAAAAATAGCCAGTAGAGCAAGCACATCAGTCTACAAGGAAGCCAGATTAGCTGCTATATTAGTCACTAGGTCTCCACTACAGTCACACAAGTACTGCTGATTGCTTTTGTTTCCTCCCCCAGAAAATTACTAAAAGCCCAGTGAGTAGGAACACTATTACTTTACAGGGCTGCACAACACAAGCTGGAGGTTGAGAGAGAGAGCACTGCTTGACTAACGTAGTTAAACTGTCACTCTTCCCATACAGAAGATAAAATATTCATATTATGATCTTCATTTCCAAAAATCTGTCAAGATTGGGAGTACATTTTTAAATGGCATAATAAGGATTGATTTTATTGTATTATTTTCATTTTGACAATTGAAACCCTAATAACACTTTTCTCAATAATTGCCACATTACTGTTTTAAGGGGCACTCCACTGATTTTATAAATGGAGTTACAGCTATCACAAGATATCAATTACTTGTCATGAGGAGTACTACAAAGCCTGTGAAAACAGTATAATGTTTTCTGCTGCTCTGAAGAGCCTTTCAAAGTCTGAGAAAATAACAGTTATCTTCAAGCTTGAGAATTTGATTGGAATACAGGAATGCCTGCACAAGTTGAGAAACAAGTTGTGAACACATCATTGACACATCATCACCTTTTAAGTTGATAAGGCGAACTTGTTAGCAGACAGTAGCTCATTTACACATCCAGTAGTTACTGAGAAACATTTGCATTCATTTGGAGTCGTGTTTTCCATGTTCACTCTCTTTTATCCCTGTTTTTGGTCTCTGTCAACTCCTGAGAAAAAACATCTGGCTCTAGCTGCTAAATGCTCCACTTTGTTCACCGGCTACCTACATCTGTCTGCTGTTTGGTGCTGAGCAGGTAGTGGACAGTTGGTTTTTAGGTATTTTTGCTGTAAACAGCTGCCTTGAGAGCAGTGAATGTGAACTAAAACAGTAACGTTGCGGTCCAGACAGAAAAAACAATGACATGAAACTCACTATAAAGCTCAGTAAAGCCGATGGGAGATTGAGCTGCAGATTCAGCTGATAATTCTCTGATTCATCACTACGAGTGACCCCTTTCACATTGTCTTCACATCGTCATTTGATACATTGTTGGTGTAAATTAGCGGTTATAGCTGCCCTAAAGGGAAATGCCACCTGTTTGAAAGGTCACACGTTATGTGCACCCTAGCTGTTCAGTCTGTGTATTTTTTTTTCTAAAACTAAAAGCTGGAGTACTTCAGCAATTAATATTTCCCACATTTAGATACACAATTGAATTAAATAAAAAATGATGGCTATTTAAAATCTAAGTTAAGAAGATACGTTTTTAGCCATTACTGTATAGAGTAGGCAGTGTAAATTAGGAAAGTTTTGATTTTTGACCTAAAAGTGGTCAGCGTGGTCAGCTGGTCTAATATCACTTGGGAGATTATTCCAGGTGCTGCTTCACCGTGTTTTGTTTTAACTCTCGGGACAACCAGTAGGCTAGTCCCAGGTGTCCTAAGGGTTCTAGGAGGTGCATATGGCACAAGCATATCTGAAATATATTTGGGCCCAGAGCCACAGAGTGATCAGATAAATAAAAAGCTAAAAAGACACACTGTTGCCATGTTTTTCCGAGGCAAACAGACGAAGGCATACAAGTCACACCTGTCATTGCTATGCTACCCCCAAAACATCTGGAGACCCATGTGGACATGACATGCCTGCGTCGTGTCGAGCTGCAGGTCTAAACCAATGGTAAGGAGCTGTTGGCACTGCGGCACTGCGATTGGATGTGCCTCCTTGAACCTGCTTCAGTAATGTAGCTCCCTTAGTCTCGAGGAGCAGAGTGGAAAATCCAAAGTGACTGGAATTATGTTAAGTAACACACTACTGGCTTTTTATAGAAAGGGACCGCCTCCTGTCGGCATGGTAACTGGCCGCCGTAATTGGCCCCCCATTTCTGGTGGTGTGAACCGAGGCATTCCTCCCTTCACTGTCGTGCGTGTGCGGTTCTGGATAATCGAGGTGGTGACAGAGAGGTGAGCGAATTCGACTTAGGCTACACAACAGGCTAATCAACACACACACACACACACACACACACACTTCACTTTCACCTCCTCATTGTTAATAGCAGCCTCACCTTTACCCTCTCTATCAGCAGCTCTGACACTGCTGTTTTCATGCAGCTTTAGCATTTGGCCTGCTTGTCATCAGCTGTAAACTGCCTGGACAGTCACTTTCTTATCAACCTGCGACATGTTTTCTTTTCTCCTTGGAACAGCGCACAACCTCAAAGTGTCCCAAATTTCTTTTTATTTTGCCCTCACATGTGGCACAGATCTGATATTTTCTAACCAGCACAAGCGTCAAAAAGCAGCCAAAGCCCCTTTCATTGTGTGTTGACCTGGGCCACATCTGGGAAATCCTCATGTTGAAGCATGTGTGACCTACATGCGACTTGTATTTTTAACAACGATCCCAATACGTTGGCGTTGCCATGACGACAAGTAAATCTTTATTCACCTGAGTTTTGGCTCTGTGGAGGACGATGAGACACATGAATGGGAAGAAAGACAAACAGTGATTTGATGGGCATTTGGGGAGACGTACCAGCTCAGTTAAATGCAAACTGGAATGTGATGAGAGAGAAGCTGAGCTACAGAAACAGATGTGATGTCTTCTGTTATTGTCACTCGCCTTTAGAGCACATGCTGTCAGGTGAATTGTTTCCACATATGGATTACAACGGGGAATAGTTATGAATAAGGTGTGAACGCAGCCTTATTCCCATTTGTTCTCCTTTCCATTGCATGTGTCTGAGTCTAACTTGGATTTAACCAAAGGGGACAAAGAGCTTCTTATACACCCACACACATATGTGCAGGGGACAAGGATCTTGTACAAGTCTTCTTGTACATCACGTACCTGAAAAACTTGCACGAACGACGCCGTCAAAAGCCTCATTGTCTCTTTAATCCCATCTGCCAGCAGCTCTGCACACTCTTTACTCATTACTGCTGCACAGCACTTGATAACTCAACACTGATACACCACACAGTCTATTTATTTGCACTGACAAGATAATACGCAAGCCTACGAAGCTCCAGAGTGTCATTCAAGATTAAAAAACAACAGTGTGTGTAAATTGATATGTTAGGCACTTCTGAATCACTGTGCTCCATCACTGACAGATGTGGTGTTCCATGACTCATGCACTCATGTCATTTTCATATGTATACAAGGTGAAGCATTGCATTACATTATGGGATGTTTAGCAAAACGTATTATACATGTTATGGACAATACTTGCTCATTAGGTTGTAGAACTTTTTGGAGGGCAGTACAGTATTTTGTGCATAAATTTCACACTTGAAGTTTGAAGTACACATAACTTGCTAGGAAACTTGGAGATGTTTCTTCCATGGTGAAAGAAAGTATCAGAACATCTTTAGAATTGTTTTACAGAGAGAGAGAGAGAGAGAGAGTAGAGATGAGCACCCGTGGTCTCTGTCTCCTAATACAAATACATTAACCGTTAACACCCAAACCAAGTTCACGGTAAGGGAGTGCATGATGTCATGAACAGTGGGTGTTCTGGTCAAGTTCGGCAGTATTCCAAACACTATCTTGAAGATGGATAAAAAAGAAATAGCACCACATTTTAAATAAAAATATAAATTAAAAAACACCACCACCACCAACACCTTAGTAGGCTGCAGCCAAGTGCTCTATAACAATGGATATATCCTACGCAGGTGTTAAGCATTGTTGCCAAAATACTAACTTAACTGTCATTATTTCACACCTCAAATGAAGACTTTCTTCAATTTTCATTATATCACTAGCTGGTTTTTAAGCCACCACACTGTATCAAATACATGAGGGCAGGCATTACAGACATCAAAAGTCACAGCACTGCAACAGTAACAATTTTAAATAGCAGTCTATGTTTGTCAAAGTTGCCTTGAGGTTACAGACAGTCAGACTTCACAGTCCAGTTAAAAGTTAATTTTCAAAAACCATAATTTTATATAGTTTTTATAGTTGCTTTTCAATAGCCAGTTGAATGTGTTTTTGTCTGTTTAAAGGTGAGTCAGATACAGAGGTTTGTTGTTCAGTAGTTTGTGGTTGCATCTTTACCACCCAATAGTTTCTCCACTTTTCCAAAGATCCTGATATCACTACAAATATAGCTGTAATTAGGGCTGCAACTAACCAATCTCCCAATTATTTTCACGATTAATCGATTTATCGTTTGGTCTATAAAATATCAAATAATTGTGAAAAATGCTCATCATAATTTCCCAGAGCCCAAAGTGACGTCTTCAAATTGCTTCTTTTGTCCAGCCAACAGTCCAAACCCCAAAGACTCTTCATTTACTGTCAGAAATGAAAAGGAAAAGCAGCAGATCCTCACATGTAAGAAGCTGGAAGCAGCAAATGGTTGACATTTTTTCTTGGAAAATTGCTGAAACCATGAATCGATTATCAAAATAGTTGGCAATTCATTTTCTTACTAAGCTAAACTAAACTAAATGATTAAATGTCTAATCGTTGCAGCTCTAGTTATAATAAACATACACAGTATTTAAAAATAAAAAATGTTTGCCTATGCAACATAGGTGGGCCACTGTACATTAGCTCCCTGGCAGAGCTTTTGGTGGAGAATGCTATTAAAAACTAAATGGAAAAATAAATACATATTACAGAACTATAGAGAATTCAGGCAATAGTGCTGTCTTAGGTTTTTAACCTTTTTATCCAGGGATAAATACATATCCAGTTGTGTACGGGTTTACATTACATTACATTACAAACATGACATGTTTTATGTACGTGCAAAGTTAGTGCCTTAGGCCAGAGTTTGATTTGAATGATCTATTTAAAAGAACTTCATGTTCCATGATTATGTTTTCATTTGTGCATCAGTCACAGTAAATGTCATTTTCTTGGTGGTGACAAATAATGAACATCTGTTTTTGGTGACAAGTTCATCTTGCCTTTTCATTATTAACTTTTCAGACATCCTCAGTCTAAATGAGAAGCTGATGGTGTACAGCAGCAGCAGCTGACGCTTGTTGAATAGAGCTATGTGACGGCTGGAGTCATTTGGAGGTTAGCGGAGACAGTGTCGTCACAGACGACAAGCTCGCAGCCGATCATCCGGGAGACATCAGAAGCAGAAATTAACTGAGTCGACAAGCTGCTCGCTCTCTTTCAGAGTGTGCTGATTTTGAGGAGACTGAAGAACATTACAGCCTGGATTCGTATCAGCACCACTGCCAATCTGGAGACTTCACTGATAGAAAAAAACATTTTCACTCCCACTCCTACCAAACAAAGGTCAAAGGTCAGGGTCAGGTTTTGTTTTATGGTTTGGTAATCGGATAACGTGTAACCTGCTCAGCAACAATCCTTACACAGCTTATGAGCAACTCTTACAGGTAATAGTGCTACAGGCTTTTCTCAGTTTTGTCATACAGGACTGTCTTGTTGCTAGGAAACATCCAAATAGATTTTTGACCCTGCTCATCACTTTGTTTCCTATCTGTATTGTCCAAAATGTGTCTGTCTGCTTTTATTAGGCCTGTCTCAAAGGCTTCCTGTATTAGTAGCTGCCGTTACACGGACAATATTTCTTTAACCCGATCATTCTAATTCAAGATGTGCGTTTACATGTCCCAAAGCATTTAATCAGAATATTACTTTTTTGACATACGCAAAGTGGATCCGCCCGCTGTGAAGCATTTAATCTGCAGGAAATATGACAGAACGTTCATCTTTTCAAACACTTGTTTGAACAACCAGTTGTTTTGAGCCTTTCGACCATCGAAGCGTTCAACAACCCTTAAATCTTTTAAAAGGTCTCCAACAAAAAAGTTGGATCAGCCACAGAGCAGTTTAGTTTTGCTGCCACCATGTTTCTGTCCCTCCTGGAAACTCGTTCACGTCACTTAATGTTCCCCCCACGTGGGGCAAACATGAGCAGAAAGAATATAGTTATTCCAACCAGAGAGAAACGATCGGATTAAGCGTTTACATGGTTATTAGGCGCTAATATTTTTCTATTGAACAGATTATCAAAGGTTTACATGTCTTGGCAAGTGCCATGCCACTTTGTTTTGGGTCCAACAATTTACCTACCTTGTTACATTACACCACTGGATTGAGGTGGTTACGTACCATTTTTATTCTGACTGGGCTATTATTCCAATTATCTGTGGAATATTAGGGTCCATGTAAACGCAGCTAATGATAACTGTTCTTATTGAGGCTGGGTTACCAACTGCCCCAGGTCCACTGTGTGTCAGTTGGTTTGTGATAAATTGATCGATTGCAAAATAAGCACCACCATACGGATCCACAACTCATTTTCACCCCTGGGCCCCAAGCAGGTTAATCTGGCCATGGTTCTATCTATTCTCTCTTACTCACACACAAAATTTGTTTTGTTCTCTCACTGTATAATTAACTTGCCTTTCTCTGTGTTTATGTTGTTTGTTTTATTGCAAGGATTCATGTGTTGTACAACGAAGAACACAACACCTGTGTGTTAAACCTTCTTATCTACATGCAATAATTTGAAATAACAAACGTGGCCTCACCTGGGACCAGATGTGTAAATGATGCATATGTATTTCCATTTCCCACACATTAACTGGAATTTATAAAGGTAGAACATATGGTCAGAATGTGCACACCTCACACGTACCAGACCAGGTGCACACATGGCTTTCTAGAGGGAGCTCAGTGTGATGATGGTTAAGTGGAAATGTAAAATGTTATTATACTTACTTATTCTGCTTTTGGTGGATTTTTTTATCTCTTATTTCATCATTTTCTTGTGTCCTTTTTCATGTTATTATTTATTGTGAATCAAGTGTGTTTTGTTGGTTCTATCCAATTTGATTAATTGTAAATCTATTTAAGAATATGCACCACTAAAATATAATATCAAGTCCTTCATTACCTAATCTTGTGGTCCTGTCTTGTAGAGGGATCTGGTGTAAAAATCTAGTTTTAATACCTTAATTATTTATATACAATTCCCCAAAGCCCATAACATATTCCATTGTCTTATTTTGTTGACCAACAGTCCAAAATCCAAAGACATTGACTTTACTATGACAGCCTGTGTTTTCGTACGTATTTTTCCGAGCATTTTGTATCGCATTAGAAAAGCTGTATGGAAACGGCAAAATTCCATAAAACATGCTCATTTGCGCAAAAAGGTTTTTACGCTCGTTTGAGGTGGTTTTTGCCTTTGTCGAAAAAGAGTTAAATGGGATATGGGAGCGCTTTTGCTGAATAAGTTCTACCGTAGCGAACATTTAACCCTCATGACTGATCAGCTGTTTCTGCTGAGCCGTTCTGCATTAATTCGTCTCCGGACAGCATGAAACAGGACCAATACTAGCTGACATGAAAGAACAATTCAAACTTGCCCAATAGAAACTAATTCCTGAGGACCTCGCTCCATGTTTCTCCCGTAGATGGGTTAGATGGCCACGGCCACTTGTTTTCTTTCCTGTTCACAACCTCTACTTCTTCTACTCTGATTACTGGAGGATTACAGCCATGCGTAAAGCGTAGCATATTCCCCCAACTTCTGACCAAACTACGCTTTGCAACGAGCCGAGTTCACTCGCTCCAAACCAGTTGATGGAAACGTGCCTAATTTGCATTTCTCATTCACTTAAAATTGGCTTGACAATTGAATGAAAGCCAACAAATACTCACATTTGAGAAACCGAAACACGAGAATTCTTTGTACATTTTTGCTTAAAAACGACTTAAAAGACGTATCAGTTATCAAAATTGTTGCTGATTCGTCAATCAACTAATGGATTAATCGACTAATCATTTTAACTCTATAGTATCGATCTTGTGATTAGAGAATTATTGATAATACACATACTACAAATAGCATATGGAAGAATGATGGCTCAGTTGGAGGACCTCACCAATACTACTTGTTAAAATTACGCTTCTTTGCTGTTCTTTTCATTCAGAAACTGGTGAAGCAGACAGAGATATTCGTATGCTAAGCACATGTTTACATCCATAACTGTGGGACGCTCTAACTGTGGGAGAGGAAATCAGGCACAGTACTCAGATTACAGTACCGTTTCACAAGCACAGAACATAAATCTGATGAAAAGAATGTGTATGCATATCTCTGTTTTTGTGCATACACAGTGTTTTAGTTATGAGTTTTAAAAAAACGTGCAAAAATTGTGATAGAAGAAAATAGTCTATTAAAAAAAATAGTCTAGCTTCCTGGTATCTCATTTCCTGTGTATCTTTACAAGAATCCACCATGGCAACAATAAACCAACACTTCCACCTACAAACATCAGCACACGTTAGGACGGTGACCTTGCTTCCCCCTCCCTCCTCCTCAGTCCTCTCCTCTCCAGATTGTTTACCTCCTATCAGTGCCTTACAAAAACTCAGTTGTAATCTCAGCTTTTTTTCATTTCCTATTTTGCTTGAGGGCTGCTGTTGCATGACTGATGAATGCCGACTTGGAGCAGCGCAATAAGGATGCATGATGCAAATGACACAGCTCCTCCGCAATGTTGGGATGTCTTAATGTCTTTACCTCGTGGCTTTTTCCATTTGAACCTGTTTTTGTTATTCTGCAAGTAACTAACTAACCCTCTGAAGCTGTTACCAACCTCTGTATCAGGGTCCAACCAGCAGACTGATACTGGACCTGAAGTTTACAAATGAAGCAGGAAATAAGTGATATTTTGTACCAATATTTAAGATTTATATTTAAACGCACAGTATGTAATTTCTGCCACGAGGGGTCTCTCCATCAAAACAATAACAAAAGACGTAATTTGATGATGTTGCGTGGGATCATGGGAGTTGTTGTCATCACTGTTAAACAACCACCATTGCTAATGAAAATCTATATGACGTGACTCAGAAATAATGTTCACAGACAAGGAAATTTTAAGTTTAATTCACGTTATGTTTAGTCACGCTTATTCACGCTGAGCCGCAATTAATGTTAGCTAACGTAACGTTAACTTCCTAACTTATCATTAGATGAGTCGACTACCCATCCAACTACTGTAGCTAACATTATGTGGCGTTCAATGTGCTCATAAAGTTATTTTTAGTATGATTGTTTTGACCACAGATAACAGCACTGGGCTACGCCACAATTGAATTCGTCACATAACGTTAGCTACAGTAGCTAACGTAATCTCCACCAAATGTTTTGAGAGCACTTCTGATATGACTGTACTTGATCTAAATTAAAACAAACTAAAATGTCACAGTTCTGGTAAGCAAGGCGCAGATCCAAACCCAAATAGATAGACTTTGCAAATGTATAAGGAGGAAGGAAATGTATTGAACAGGTTTGTCAGACTTCAAGGATACACACACAGTGTTGGTGATAAAGACTGAATGTAAATACAACTTCTTTTGTTTACTAGAAAATTTCACATAATGCCTTTAAAGTGAAAACTTTTGTCAATGTGATTTTTAAATTTATTGATATTAATTTTATTACTGAATTAAAAAAAGGTCTTTGGCGATACATCCGAGATGCTCCTTTAACCACCAAGCCTCTGAGTCGGCAGGTCAGTGTACATGTTTGATTGACAGCTGAGCTGGCAGGGGCAACGAGACAAACACAAATCAAACTTGTTGCTGGTAACTGTAGCTTACAAGCTAAGGACAGACAGTGTTTTGTTAGCAGTGGTGTTGAGGAATCATTTAATCTTAACCGATCAATGTTGACATTAATAGGTACATTTTTAAACTGTTCAGTGTGCTACAGCTGACTAGCTAATCTAGCCTTCAAACTGACGTTACCCATGTACTTTTACACCAGTGAATATTTGTTTTGCAGCTCGTTCAACAAGCCGAGGTGCAACAGAAGTCATGTGTCCATGCTAGAAAAAAGGAGACATAACTTAATTTGCAAGCTAATGTGGACTGAGGTTCAAAGCCTGTTGCTCTTTTTTGTGTTGTGTCCCAGGCTGCTGTCTGGCTGTCTTTACTGAGGACAATGTTTAACTGAGAAGAAATAAAATTCTTTCCTGATCAGCAAACCATTAAAGATACATCACTACCTTTAAATGAAGAAACTATTCACAAAAAACATTTTTGAAAATGTGATAATCACATGTAAAAAATGTTAATGTACTTGTGGTCACAGAGGAAACCACATGAAGTCTGGTTAGTCAGAAAGTTATCATTTCAATCAACACCAGTACTTTAGTCTAACCTATTTAATTTGGGTATGACAGCTATATTCTATAAACCTGCGGCGAGGCTTGAAGCTTTGGGAACTACTTTCTCTGCTCTTTGTGAATTTTAAAGTAGTTGTTGGGCCTGTGGAAGATGAATCAATCAATCAAACATTTGCAAATACTTTGATAAGACTGTGTTACTTTTTCTTCTCTTAGTCTTCATCTTCCAAACCAGACTACAACTCGGAAGCTCAGTTTTTGCAATGAGGTTTAGGTCTGGACTGGATTCCACTGGGACTGAACTGACCCGACAGATATATTAAGTGCTGGATCAACTAGTGAACTATAGGGGGTGTAGGTAGTGTTAAGGTGGGGGTATGCTTGAGACAAACTATTTCGTACACCACACACATCCCCACATCCCCAATTGAAGCAGCAGAGGCAGAGATATCCTGACTTTTAATCACTATGGGTCACACTCCAAAAACACTTGATCCTACATTTCCCATAATGCAAGTCAACAAGTGTCTTTCCTTGGACCCTCCCTGCATGGTAAATGTCCATTCTCCACACTTCCAGCTCGAAACGTAGGCTTTCTGTTAAAGATTGTGGCGAGATAGCTGAGATAACCCTAATGACATCACTATGACATCATCAGGGTATTTTGCTCCTCCAGAGCCACAGAAGACATTATGCAACTGTTTTCACAGGCTGAGAACTACCCTTCATGACGAGTAAACAGATATTAATGTGTACTCACTCACATCACTGGAGTGTGCCTGAAATTACTTTTAAATATTTTGTTTATAAAGTGTCAGATAATATAAGAAAATGCCAATTTCCCAGAGCCCAAGATGACACATTGAAACTGCTTGTTTTATCGAACCTACAGTCCAAACCCCAAAGACATTCAATTTAAGAAAAGCATCAGAACTTCACATTTGAGAAGCTGATAACTGTCTCTCTATTGTCTCCTGTTTTTCTTAAAATAAACCTTTATTAAAACTATCATTAATTTTCATTCTTTAGTGAAAATCTGTGTATCTATAAAGACTCTAGGTAGAGTCTGGTTTAAGGATGCTGTTCCCATATTCCCCTGTTCCACAATATTAAACGTTGTCTCCACCAGGAATCACTTGCAAAAGAGGTCCTTCATCTTCAACACAACCAGAACAAGTGAAGGAAAAATAAAATATATTAGATCTGTAGATTCACTGTGTAAGGAATGAGTAACAACAGTCCACGTGTTGATATCAACCCTGTAGATGTCCTGCTGCTCTCCTAAACATAATGGTTGGCCTGGGCCTACGTCACCACACTCCAGCTGTGATGTGAGCACAGCAAGTGGAGGAATAGTAGAGGCAGCCACTGGAACGGAGCGGCTGCTAAATGTTGTGAAGCGAACTGTTAGGGATAATAATGATCTATTGGGCTCGGCCATCACATGGAAGCTCCAGGTAATGAAGTAGAGAGATTTAAAGAAGACCTTCAGATGACTTCCACAGCAGGAGACACGCGGTGATGGAGCTAGATTGAGTAATAAAACAAAACCTTGCGCAGTGGCGGTGATGGTGGCATTTGCAGTGCGTGTGTGTATGTGTGTGTGTTTTCTGATTGTTCTTCAGAGTAATAGCAGCTACTGCCACAACAGAACAGTATCAACATTGCCATAACCGGGGGGGTTAATATTGTTTTTAACTGTCTTTAACCCTGCATAGGGAACTGCAGGTGTCTTTCACTGCGTGTATGCATATACAGGCAATAAAGAAAAGTAGTGATGATGAAAACAATCATGAATCTGAATTTAAAAATGGGGGAAGGACTATAAAGACAAAATGGGGCCAACAGATGTGTGCATACGTTAGAGCACTTGGATGCCCCAGGGCTTTAGAAGGATTTAGAAGAACTGAAAGTCAGACTGAAACAAGAAATGAATGGTTGGTAAGATGTTAGTTACTTAGAGGTGGATTTTTATTACCTTGTACCACTAAATGAATCTAATATATCTATAATATTAGTATGTATTAATATGATAAATACAGTATTTCAATCATTACTTTGCCATGTCCTAGGGCTGGGCGATTAATTGTTTTAAAATCTAAATCACATTTTGATATTTTGAAATGGCAAGAGTCAGGACTTTAATTATAACATACATAATTAAGAGTGCCTTCAACTGTAGGAGATGACAGTGTAATCCAGTGACTGTTGATAACTAACTGCAAATTCCCACAGCTGTAGTTAATTAATGAAAATGCTGTGAGTTGGTTAAGCAACAAAAAAGAAACTCTTAGCTGTTCATTGGTTAATTTGCTCTCTGCATGCCGGCAGTTGTGTTGCCAATTTAGCGTTTTCTCGCTAGATTTGGTGACTTTTAAGACCTCTTATTGCATATTAAAAAAAGAGCCTAGTAACAAGTGACTTTTTTTTTACAGACAAATAGCTACTCTCCCTTGTAGAGAATTACCACTATTTTTCAGTCAGTGTGACCAATCAGCAGCCAGACCTTACAGTTAGATTTAAATGCATAGTGATGAGATGATACCAGCTTGAATGATAATATTAGCTAATGCTTAAACTAGTTAGAGCCCATTAAGCTTAGTTTGACTTCACTCTGTGTAACTTTGGTGTTTGAAAGAATAGACAGTGGGCTGTGTCTTTTTGCTTTTCAAAAACACCAACGGAGCGGTGAGTCTTTGGAAGACGATCGCCTCACATCAGTTTCAGACAGGTAGCTAGCAGGTAGCCTGGCAGTTGTCGAGTGTAAATAACAAAACAGCTTGTGAACACGGTTGTCAGTATCTCCCAGTTAAAGCACATCATGTCATTGTTTTAGCTTAAAGTTCTAAATCAGGATCTCCAGGATTCAGAGTTATGAGGCAGTCTGTCCTGTCGGTCTATGAAGCTAACATTAACGTTGGCTTAAGCAGCTAAAGTGCAGAGCTGTCAACAGTTTGATATCAAATATTGTCTGACATGAGTCAGTTTAGATAAGTTTTATTTTGTCACAACATACATATAACACATTTATTAGTGGGTAATGTTAAGTAACACCTTGATCAAGCCGGTTCTGCTGTCGAAAACCAAATGTGACATGAAAAAAGTCAGCTCATTCCACGATGACTGTCTGCGAAAGATCTGACGTATATTCTGGCCCAAGTAGAAATCAATAAGCAACTCTACGTAAAGACTGGATGTTGAAGTGTGACACCAGAAATTAAACACCATCATCTAAGATGGCTTGGACACATACTACGAATGCCACCAGAGCGAATCCCCAAAGTGGCTCTCAAATGGACGCCACCAGGAAAAGGAAAAGGAACTGACAGAAGACCACCTGGCAAAGAACGATAGAGGTTGAGCTGCTGGAGATGGGTCTCTAATGGGACGAGGCACAACTTGCTGCTAAAGACCGTGACAGGTGGAGAAACATTATCGATGCCTTATGCCGCAAAGGGGGCGAAGAGCATAAGTAAGTAATATTAAATATACCACTGATGTAATATCCTAATAAATGTGTCAAACTTGTCATTTTTTCTATTGAAAACTAGACAGGTTTATGACTTTTCTCCAAGTGATTGGTTTGAACCATGGGAGGACATCAACAACAAGTAACTACATTATTTTATCTCATTCTGTTCATTACTTTTTTTTTGATTATGCTTGGTACAAACAAGTCTTGCTTAAAAATACAGAGACTACAAGCCTTGAGTTAAATTTAAACAAAATAATCAATTTAATTTCATTAAAATACAATATTGGTCAGAAAAATAATAGACATTTCTCCTCAAATCGTTCAACATTACCATGTGCTGAGATTTCTAGCATGAGTGTCAGTTACAGGTCACTGTAGCAAAAGGGAACAGGATAAAGTGGGAAGTTGAGGGTCAGAGTCAGAAATAGCATCAGGGGGCAGTTAGAACCTGGTTGGATGGTAATCAGGTTATATTACACACACAAGGAGACATTTCTTTGCTGTAATCACAAACAAAGTCACACTACAAGATTAGATAATAGCACAATTATCTTGCCAGAGGAAGCTATACACCACATATAGCTTTCTCTTTCAGGCTCACAGATGGCTCTCTTTGACCTCTTTGTCCTTATGGAGAGGACACATTATAGTGGGCCTTGTCCTTCCTAGTGACATTTCAAAGAGCCCTGCTTTTTCTTAGCTGCCCAGCAAAGTTACCCCACACTTGTAGTCTCTGTTTTAAAAGTCATCTACTTTCTTTGTTTTTGTGTCACGTCTCTCACTGAACCTTGGGTCTACTGAGAAGGTAGCAATGTTTAGATTAAATATTCTGTCCCACAAGATCAGTACCAACCATGACCCAGGACCAGTTTTAAGGGCTGAATCCGTGTTCACCTGTAATCTGAGTATGAACACTCCAGTAATCTAAAGTGCAGTGTCAAAGTTGATTCTGGGCAATAAATTACAATAAAATGCCAAATGTCTAATCCATTGTTATGAAATCATGACTAACAGAGCTTGGCTGCAAGACTCAAATAAATATTTTAAGCTACTTTGGGTGGGATCCTTTAGTGCCTCCATTGGTAATATCAGACACATTGGACATTGTGTCATTTTTTATGTTATTATAGAATATTTCAAATTATTATGATCGGGTAATTTGGTGAAAAGTAAAAACTGGCATTGCTACTAGTTGGCAGCGCAACCAAGATTATTTGCCTGGGTGTAGTTACTACACAAGTGGATCAGTCATCTCAGTCTCGGTTAAACTCTTTAGAAAGTGTTTTGTTCTTTTAACTGACATCAAAAAATAAGAAGACAGTGCAGATTTATTATATTTTACTTTGAATGTCAAACACAAGAAAACTGAAAATTACATCATTTGAGAGCAAAGGACAGCGAGCCTTTTTCCATTTCTGTGACTGGGAGATTCTTCATATGATTATTGCTTTCCTCTACTCATTCACGAGCGACCCCTGTGATTCGATCTGTTTCTGCTGGTCGCTGATAGAGGTCAGACAGATAAGGTGGATGCTGAATAAATTTGTCACGAATCTAAATTTTTAATGCTGAGAAAGTATCTGCTGTTCTGATAAGGGCAGGTGGGTCATTCATGAGGAAGGGGGTGCTGCACAAAAAGCCTCTCAGACGTCTTCTTTCATAAAAGATATCATAAAATTAATTTAGTTCAATTCAGTCTTTTTTCCACCAAAATTAGACCATGTAAAACATTGCAGTGTGTATGACTAAGTCTATTTTTTCATTTTATAAACTTAATAACTGAAATGTAATAATAATCTAACAGCATTTTTCTGGAATGGTTCCAATTACAATTGAAATTACAACTGAAAAATAAAATGTCTTACATTTCTTAAAGCTGCACTAATCAACATATTTATATGAACAATGGATGAAATAACTGTGTAATATGAAAGGTGTCACTTTGTGACAAACCCATTGAAAGTTATCACCAACTCTGCACTTTCCCTCGCTCATTGTTTTGTTTTGTTTAAGTCCTCCAAATTAAACAACAAAATATGCTGTTGGTCCGTGCCCCCCAGAATGACACAAATGAGCTTTTTCTGATCGGACGCAATTACCGCGCTCATCAACCTCATTTCTAGCAGCAGCAGGAAGCTATTACCTACACTGTCTGCCTAGCACCAAACAGCTGCAAAAATTAGCGACTAGCTGGTGAACATAGGGGAGCATTTAGCAGCTTTTCAGGAGTTGGTAGAGACCACCACACAGCTAAAAGAATGAATAGTAAACTCACATTCATGAGATGAACACAAACACGATTCCAAATGAATGCTAATGTTGCTCCGTGTCTGCTAATAAGTTTGCCATACAACTTAAAAGGTGCTAATATGTCAGCGTAGTGCTTTGCTTGTTGTGCTGCCCCCAAGTGGCCAAAAAAATAAATGCAGGTTTGAATAAAAATCTCTTATTGGTTCACAATTCATGTCTCTAGTTAATGGACAGAAACACATTTCAATTCAATCTGCTTTATTGGCATGAATGTAACAAGACAATATTGCCAAAGCATCAAGTAATAATGTGATTATGGTACAATTAAGGTAGGCTGTGGAAGTGTGTCAAAGTTCTTAGTGTGTGTGTGTGTGTGTGTGTGTGTGTGTGTGTGTGTGTGTGTGTGGTGTTGTTGTTGTTTTGTTGATTTATATATACAAAGAAAAAAACAATGAAAACAATTAAGTGATTAAAAAGAAGTCAATATAAAGTCTCCTGTTAACAGAAGGCCAAACTATTTTTAATAATAGGTTTTCATAGGAAGGTCAGAATACAGTGAAAATTCAAGTTTTGGGTTGAGGCTGCTGTAATAGGCTTTTGTGCGGTTATGACAGAATCCAGATCATCTGAAGTCAGTTCGGGCACAAACTCAAAATCAAACCTCTAAGACACAGATGGCTGAAATAAGCTAGTGGAAAAGGTCACTGAGGCTTTTGGAGTAACACAGAGAAGACTCTTTCAGCTTGGAGGGGAGAAATGAAAAAAACAACAACAACCCAGCACTGATGACAGTATCACTGCTACAAAACCAGCCATTATCTCCATTAAATCCTCCCAGTGTGACCCGCTGTGTGTGCTGGTGGTAACCATGCCAGCCACTGCCAGGAGAGCTGCTAGCAGTGACATCATTAGACCTGTCGACCATTTGCCTTCTGGGAAGCCCCTGCAGCCCCCTCGCCAGATCAATTTGGTTGGCCCCTGGAGGCACGGCTCATTGGGCGCACGATGCGCCCACTCTCCTGCCTCTACCTGTCATCATTTACATATTGATAGGTCTCTGTCTGTGATGACTACTGATTTCTATCAAGGTCAAAGCTGCAACACCTGAAGGAAAGTGAGGAGCAGAGGGGAAGAGAGGGAATCAGCGCTGATTGTGATGGAGGTGGAGGATGGGAGGGGACACAGATAAGACACGCAGAATGGCTGAAAGGACCATGATGACTACGACTGGACGGGTGAAATCGAGAATGAACAGAAACAGGAGGAGCTGTAACAGAGGGGCAGGCGAGTGGGAGGGAGCCAATGGGTCCACGCTGTGTGCAGTTTGAGGATTACAAATATTGAACTGTGATTGAGAAAGATACGCTGTATAATTGCTGTTTTTGATGACTCAGACGCTATGTGAGATACTGATGCTATGTGTGATGTGTGTGGGTCGTGATCGGGGATGCTGCCTTCCACTTTGCTCCAGTTAGAGAAATGTTCTCCACAAGAGAAATATAGCAATTTGAAAAAGCAACACCCACTCAAAACAACAAATAACAGAAAAGGAATTTAAAATAATTCAAACGGAAATTTTGAAGAGAAGATAGCAACAAACAGACAAATCTATCTGGATAGTGTCATCAATACAGAATAATGATCTTGGTAAAGCATGCAGAAGATCATGTACTGGTATTTGTAATATGCTCATTATATTACATGTCAATTCTTGACAGATTTCAATCAATATGCCTTTTGAAGGCTGATGGTTAAACGGTTAGTTATGGAGGAAAAGGCTTTGCTCTTTGAATCTAAGCAGCTGGTGACACAAGCGTATTTAAATACTATAACATATATATGGTGTACAACCTTCTCAGCTGGAGCCAATGCAAAAGTGCATTAAACAGCAGTTCCTCTAACAGCCTCTAGATAGCTCCAAATAATAGCTGACTTCATTGAAGATAATGGGAAAACCCCAACTTCTCTATAGAAATAAGTACATTTTCTACCAAAGCTGGAATGGAGCTCAATTGATTAAAAGATTATTATTCTAACTTTACGAACAAGTATCAGGATACACCCACCGACATACAATTAAAAACAAAAACAAGACAAAAAACAAATAATTGTCCATGCATTCCCAGATATGCTGTATCTCCAGTGTCCACAGCTGCCATGACGGAAATGTCCATACAGGCTGAAATTGTCCGTACATTGTCACAGTCCATGGACGTATAATGAGTATGATTTAAAAGGTAGCTCAAATAAACTGTACATTATGCCACACTCAAGAGGGGAACATAAATCAACATACACTACTTAGTTGCAGTTGGGTCTATTTGCTTGAGTCCAATTGAGATCCCAAATCTTAACAAATTTACAGTACGAGCCAGATGCAGAGTACCTAATCTCCTCCAAATAAAGACAGGAACCATATCATTGAGCCACATAATCGGCTTGCTACTCCCTCACTTTCAGGGGGGCCCAGCTACCGCTCAACAAAATCACAACTGTTTGCTGCCTTGGCTCCACAATGATGGAACGAGTTCCCTACTGACATCAGGACAGCAGAAACTCTACACATCTTTCGTCGTAGACTGAAAACTCATCTGTTCAGATGGCCCCTAAAAAAACGAAAAGCATATTTGATGAAGTGGATGTCCTTGCATGATTCTTGTAACTTTGGGTTGTATCCACATGGTTGAAATGTACTTATTGTAAGTCGCTTTGGATAAATGTGTCAGCTAAATAAATGCAATTTAATGTAATCTGATGATACTGGCTGCTGTTTTGCAAATATGTGACTGTTTGCTACCAATGTTGCACCAATTTTGTGTCTGTCAGCTTGTTTTGAAGTCCTTCTGCCTCCTGGTGGCCATAAATCCATCTACATTTGTGTCTGTGAGCAGAACTGAAGTAGAATATAATAACAACAAAATCAACAATGTAATTTCATGTAGAAAAAAATACAAAAGGTGTGAAATGAGAGAGATCCATTGGTGTCATTGGATGACCTTGAGACAGAGCGAGAGTCACATCACACACCCACACAAACACACAAGCACATATCACACAACTGACATCTCACCCTCCAGCATGCATGTAATGCTATGGTGCACTTATCTCCAAGAAACACACATGCACACTTGTTAGTGTGTGTCCTCTCTTGAGGATAACACTCACTGCTGTGATCAGCGTGTTCGTATGCAATAACAGAATGTCTGGCATGTGACTGTTGTTTACTAGATTTATGTAAATAAAACAAATGTCTTCTGCATAGATGATTACTTTCATTTGTCATTAGTGGTCTACTGTAAATGACTTTTTCTCTGTGTCTCTTGCTCTACTCAAAACCAACTGAGACCAAATGTATTTTTCAGGGATGGAAAGAGAGGCCTGTGTATTAAAGCTCATATATTTTGCAATAGTACCACCAGTGGAGGGTGGTCCATAGAGGTAGAGGAGGTTGCTCTTCCTCTTTTTTTCCTTGAGAGGCAAGAGAGAGATCAAAATATTAAAAAAAAGATTAATTGGTTGAAATAAACCATTACCAAATATCAGTAACATTTATAAAATAATTTTTCTCTCTTCTTTGGAAAAAAACCCGTTATTAGCGACACCTGCAGGGCAGGTGTGCAAGGACAGTCTGTGTGAAGTGGTGGTGGGGGGCAGGATGGGCTCCTGCTGTCCTCCTTAGGGCATGATCTCTTATATTCATTTAATGTACTTGATTTTTTTCATGCTAATCTATCCAACAGAGGACGTCCTCCCTAACCAATCAACAACCAGAATACAATATTGACATCGCGTTGGTCCAATGATATTTTCAAATTAGAAGTAGATGGCTACTTACGTTAGCCAGCCCAACAGTTAGCTTTTTCTAGCAGCCCTGAAGGACTGTTAAGCTAACGCAGAGAATGGATTTGGACTGGGGGGCGCGACGCCGCCAGGAAGCAGGTGGGGAACTCTGCTCTGCTGGCACAGCCTCAGGCCTTGCTGGCATGGGCTGCACGGCATGGAGGATGTTCAGGTGAGTCAAAGATCACAGCTGATATTTGCAAAGGTATGTGCAGGGTGCACTGCCAAATGGCTAGTGAATGTTCAAATTTTATCAGCCACTCAACAGCCACTCACTTGCATATTTTACCAGCATTTGGCTGGTGGCTGGTGCTAATTTTGTGCCCTGGGTATATGGCACGAAATATAATTTTCTAGTTCCATTTACTGTGATTTTTATGTTACTTGGGATTTTGGGTAAAATAACATGGCACCATTGGTTAGTTTTCCTCCTGTCTGCCCCAATTTATTTGAGTCACCAGCCGCCACTGAGTAACACATACACTTGTTTTATCCCTCACAGTTCTTCTTTGATAAATAGCCAGTAAAAAGTTAGACTTTGCAAACAGCTACAGCAAAAGGCTTTTTGCTAGACAGAATAGAGCAGAGGACAAGTCACTGAGCAATAAGTGATGGTGATGTATGGTGTCATCCTCTGTCGTGCTGCATCTCAGACAGATGTCTAAGTAGAAGCAGGAAACCCGGAGCTGATGTCTCTGTTTGTACCAGTCACATACACAAGAAACAGGCCAACCTCTGCAGAGGTACGGCCCATTTGCTTGTGTATGTGTCTACTTTACATTACAGCTGTTCATCTTGAAGTGTAAATCATGAAGAATGACATTTTATTTCATGTGTACTTTTACAGTTTTAGAATGGACTGCTGGGTAATAAATGTAACCAAGATCAGAAGACATGTATATGACAATAAAGTTTGTATGGTGACATATTTTTATATTTTGAAGTGATTATTTCATGTTATTTGTTTTTCTTTCTGTGTCAAGTGATTGACAGGAGTAAGTACCCCAACAATGATATAAAAATACTTACATGAATCATAAAATCACAAAAGAAAAGAGCTTTAAGTGTACAATGAAGGGTTATCTTGATCTTGGCAGGCTTTATTATACTGTATCTCTTTGTCTTGACTAAGATTGAATATTTACTGAGTTTTTTCGCCAAAATGAATTCCCTTTTCCCAGAATACCCGCAGGAACTCGTGATTTCTAGCAGCTGTGTGCTGGCATGTCTGTGTTGTGACCCTGTATGTTCAAGCAGTGAAGACTATTGTAAAAATTTAATATATTAAATAATATAATATAATATTTATTTCAAATGAAGATGCACTACAGCTACATTGAATTACATGTAAGAGAGAAGTACACCAAAAATGTTGATATGCATGATACTCAAAGGGAGTCAGTACATCTAGAGGGAACAACATCAGCATGTCATGAAGCTATTTGTCTTAATGATCTTTCCATCATTAAGTCTAATCATGTGTTTTCATCCTCCCATCACATTCTATCTTTTGATATTTAAAGGGCAGTAAAGGTTAGCGCTTCTGGTGATTTTTCTTTCTTCTTTTATTCCATTGCAACATAAATTTTCATTTGGTAAGAAATGAGATAATCTCTGTTGATACATAAAAACCAAATATTTTCTTAAGTATTCAAAATTCCATATATATATATACTGTGTGTGTGTGTGTGTGTGTGTGTATATATATATAGTTGTTGTTTTTTTTACAAAAAACAAAAATGTTTCAAAAATATGTCAAGAAGTTCATTTTACATAGTAAAAAATCCATTACGGTACAATTTATTATTCAGTCTCAAAATAGATTTGCATGTTTTCAAGTCTATCTCAGTGCAATGCTCAGGTGTCACAATTTCACACAGAACAACTGTGGATTTAGTCCTCCATCTCTTTCAGTGTAGTCGTGTTATGAAGGGATCTCTTCATAGCTGGAATAAAGTTTTCACAGACCAGCAACTCATTAGACGTTATCCATAAACCGATCACTTTATCAGATATTCTGAGCTAAACATCGGTAACAAGTGAAGACACGGGCTAGAGCTCTCCCTTCCTTTTATGGAAGGACAAATTGGGGGTAATAATCCCAGACCGCCCTCCCCAGAAATACGGCCGTATAGGTCGTCTGTGCAAGTAGCTTACATTTATTGTTAGGCGGCGACCTCTAGTGGCTGTAGTAATAAATAAAGTCTGCGTAGAGAGGAGGCCAGGGTGGACGGATGGGGTCAAACACAGGGCTTTCACCTAGGAGACAGCTGTTTGTGAAACCAAAAGTCAACATTTACTTTTTTAACTTACATCAGATCGCAACGTTATGTTAGTAAATCACGTGATTTAAGTCGTAAGTCACATGACGTAACTTAACTTACAACCTAACCCAGTCGTTTTGGTACCTAATCCTCCCCTAACCAAACTGCAACCGATTCATGTTAACCACGCGTTTATTATTGTATATCATATATGTTGTTTTGGGAGTCATCGGCAAATGACCTATTCTGTTGTTTAAGTATGAGGATGTGTTGAATAATCTGCCTAAATATCTTGTACACTTAACTTGACATAGAATATTAGCAATGATGTAATCAGTGTTTTCTTTCACATCATTAGCCTTTTTATCAGCTTGATGGAAGCAGTGGTCAATGAAGAAAAGGTGCCTGCAGGAGTTCCCTTTGAAACTCACCACGTGTCAATCGTCCTTGCGGATCAGGTTGTAATGTCTTTCAGATCATTGAACTGATCTATGCTCTCCATTTGAACTACCCTGAAAAGCCAAGTGACTTCTTTGAGTTCATCCAGGTTGTCCTCTAAAATCTTAATGGTGGGAGTCAGCAGCTCAAACCTAAGTTACAGGCCTTGAGAAATGAGCTGGAGTAAAGTTGTCAACAGGTTTTGTTGCTGAAGGTCAGCAGTATCTGAAAGTTACCTTTTGGCTTATATGCCAAACAAGTGAGAATAACTTCTCATTTTACTTCATTGTGCAGTGCACATACAGTGACGTATGGTCCCTCAGTTGTTTTCAGTTCAGATTTTTGTGCAAATAACTCGACAGAGTTCTAGTTTGATTTCATAGTTTATATTCTACAAATGCGTTTCTGCATAGTTTCTGTGGTGACTTCACACTACATTACCACATGTAAATAACATGGATTTTTTATTTTATAGAAGTGAAACTGTTGTTGCTGAAATATCCCCTTTAATGTTCCACAACTGATGGGTATGGGCAGAGGAACCTGCTTAGACTGCTGCTTGCAGGAGGGGGGAACAATTTGGGGAGGAGGCAATGTTATAAAAATGTATAATAATAAATAATAATATATATTTTATTTGTAATTTCTTTGTTTTTACATGTTTTTATAATTAAATGGTAAAGGCAAATTGGGCTCAAACCCTGGGGATTAAGATCTGTGGTGATCACATTTACAAAGGAAGCTGGTGAGTAAAAAAACAGATTAGAATAATACAAGGGTTGTGTGCTTCAAAGACCCATTTGTGTTCCTATTGAATTGTTTTATTTCAACTTGATTGACAGATCAGAGGCTGCACATACCGATGGGATTTTTCTGAAAACTTCATTAATATGTTGAGTGGAGAAACCTTTCTTTTGAGAGCTGTGAATATTGAAATGTTATGTAGTCAGTTATGAGTGTTCCACAACTAAATAAAATGTTGAAGTTGTGTCAGACATGGGTGTTTATATTGTGTTAATGCTTCAAGGATTCAAAGATCAGTTTCCTCAAATAAAATGAGTTGCCACAATAAAGTTTGAAGTTGTCACAACTAGAATGTAATAATTTGCTTTAGTGGAAGAAAACTGAGTAAATGAAACTTAAGTAGCCACAACTGTGTAAAAAACATGCATTTAAGTTACTTAATTCAGATATTTTCTATTAACACATTTTACATAAGTTTGGAGAAATGCTACATGTCAGTGCAAAATTCTTCATAGTTTTATGTTTAATGAACTGGATGGAATTGGTACTATTGACTTTTTTCACCCGAGTTCCCTAAACAATAAATGCTTGAGTTACTTGTAATCAAATCAAAGAGGTTTTCATGCTTAAATTATTTGAGTTAATAAACTTAAATAGTTTAAGGCAATCAGTTTCAGTTTTCCAGTTCGAGTTGAACTAACTCATCTGTTTTTACTAATGCACAACCACCACTATTTTCATCAGTTAACACACATACTGACACACACACACACACACACACACACACACACACAGAGAACAAGCTGCACATTCTCTCAGGTTTTCCACGTTGGTTTATCCGTGTGTTTTATTCTGCTGTAGCATCTCCGGCGCTGCTGTTTAATCATTTATCATTCCCTGATGTACTTGATCGGAGACCCGCAATTATGTTTGTCAGTAGTGAATTTTAAAACCAAACCCACTTTCATCTAAATTTCTCTCGCATAATCCTTTTCATATCCTCTGCTGCTTTGTCCTTAGAGTGTGCCCTGTTGCCATGGTGATCTCTGAGGGGATGGATGCTGTTTGAAGGGCAAATGGAGGGCAAAGGCCCAGCAAACGTCCTGAATTAAGAACACAGCTGACTGTATCCCTGTGGAGATCGACCCCGCAGCTCTCCTTCTGTCCTCCCCTTCCTCTCTCTCTCTCTCTCTCTCTCTCTCTCTCGCTCACACACATACACTGAGTCGTCTAAAACTACACCTTCATGGTCCTAAAATAGAGACACCTACCTGGGTGATGGAGAAACAAAAAGAAGCATCTGACAACAGGTTTTCACCAAAGACAAATTGCCTCCCTGTGTGGAGAAAAAGGAGGCCAGGCAAGATAAGGACGAGGTAAGCCCGGTCATCCCTATCCTCCCTCCTCCCTCCCCTATCCTCCCCCAACTCGACTGAGTCTGAAGCCTCAAACTTCACCTCCAGTATGGAAAAACACAGCTAGCTAAGGTTGTTCTGCAAAAACATTGCTAGGTTTTAACTGGTTGTCTCCTATTACTTACATTAAGTTTTGTTTGCCAAATATACTTTACATGACTCAAGCTGTTTTTTAGTTTTTAGTTGGGTAAGTAAAAATTGTGCTTATTAAAGAAATATAAAGACTTATACCACATTCATGTTTGTGTAACCAAAAGACCTGGCATTTGATTACATGACATTTCACCACTACAACTTGAAATGGATTAAGTAATTTCTCATGACATTTAAAATAAAAACAACAAACTGTAGCACACGTCACTCACTTCATCAAAGACAATGACAAATTCTGAATATTATTCCACTACTGGAGTGATTTCACTCCCATGTTTGCCAACTGTATTGACACACTTCAGCCATCCATGACATTAAATTAGAGACATCAGAGCCTACAAAATGTTGTTTATGTCCTGTAATTACTTGTAGGGCTTGTTTTTTCCCCAGCTGGCAGCTTGTATTAATGGTAAATCTGCCATGACTGGAATGTAGCATTAGTGCAGAAACACTAGATCCTGATTGGCTGACAGCATCAGGAAATCAGGATCAATTTACAGGGCAGTAAAGTACAACAGGGCGTATGGATAGTGTAGCCTTTAGCCAGCGTCATAACATTAGTTATTTTTGCTTCAGGCCATACCTGGACTAACCTGCTTGGGGGCCCTTATGAACTATGGGCCCCTATTGACACCCCTCTACCCTCCCTCTCTGTGCATTGTGTACGTACTCTGACACCTTAAACCTGCAACAACTGATTTTAGGGGGCAGTAGAAACAAGCTGTAAACACATCATTGACATATCACCTTTTAAGTTGATATGGTGAATGTGTTAGCAGTTACCTGTATACACATCCAGCAGATGCAGAGCAACATTATCATCCACTCATTTCGAGTTGGGTTTCTGTTGACCTGTTGAATGTGAGTCCAATATTCACTCTCTTTTAGTTCTGTTTTCGGTTTCCACCAGCTCCTGAGGAAAATATCTGTCTCTTTAGCTGCTAAATGCTCCACTATGTTCACCAGTTGTCTGTCTGCTGTTTGGTGCTGAGCAGGTAGTGGACAGTGGGGTTTGAGGGTTTTCAGGAAAAAGAGCTGCTTGCTGCAGACAACAAATGACGCTGTGAGAGTGGTGAGAGTGACTCAAAACAGTAACGTCTATAAAACCAAAACAGTGAGCTGAATGACGCAAAAAGGCTCCTGCAACTGCAGAGGGTGACAATTCTCCGTAGGTTTGTCCCTATGAGCAACCTGTCACATTACAAGAAACCAACCAGTACTCCATCCTGGAATCCTAAATGTACCCAGGTTTGAGTTGTGTCAGTTACATTGTGTGTAGCTAGTGGTATTAGATTCAACACATTAATTTAGCAATACGCAGATTCTAAACACATTTTCAATTAAAATAATTAAGTTCTTGAAACTAGATTTTGAGAAATGGTCTACAAAACAAGGTCTCTAGATTGGGTAATAATTTAGGATTTAGAATTTAGGACCATTTCAGATGATATTGTACATCAGTGGTGCATATTCCCAAACAAATTAGCAATTAATTAAATTACAATAAACAAATTGCCGCACAGTGAAACTTTAATGCCTCTTGTTCCTCAAGTCCCTTCCTGTTAGTTGTAAGGTTACACTGCAAGTAACATTGATGGGTGTAGTTTTTCAGTCTCAGGTTTCATAATGAACCAAGTTTAACTGGAAGAACACTGGAACCAACATGCTGCTCTGTTGAAGAACCATATTCTTTGACATATTACTGCAGAACCATAGCAGACTATGGAAACCGCTTCACTGTCGCTTCCCTACTGCTTGCCAGTATGACAGTCACTTAATTCAAATGAGGTAAACCTGCAAGCACAGGCATTACATATCAAATGCTGTAAACTGATTACAGCTAGGCTTGATGAATATACCTTAGGTAGAGTGTTAATGTAAATGTGTAAATGCCTGAATAAACCAATGTATTTTTGTTCAATTACTTCAAATTTAACCACTCAAACACAATCAAGCTTCAACAATATTTTCACTAAACATCTGTGATGATCATAAATACATATTAACAGAGCTTGAATTCTTTAAACAAGCCCCCTTTAAGTTCTACAGCAGGAGGAAGCTGCGTTGGGGGAGACCAGAGAAAAAGAAGCCATCAAAAACAATCTGCCAGGTTTTATTTCTCTCATATTGGCCAGGTGTGTGGGCTCTACTCAATAAGCACAATGTTTACTCAGCAGTCATAAACACCAACTGCTAAGCTGGCACTCATTATGACTCTCCTCCTGATCAGACAGTGTTTCCAGCAATTGACGAAAACTAAACTTTGTTCAGTTCATTAGCAAAAACCAAAACAATATGACTTACTGCACACATTCTGTTCATTTATGCCGACATTTGTCCAAATAATAACTTGAACCAGGAAGAGATACAGATAAACACCTCACTCTGTGACCCATTCTCACCAGTATAAATTCCTTCTTTCTGTTTTTAGTTGGTAGTTGGTCAAAATGGTTTATATGTGCCAGGTCTCCAAATATATGTCAGGCATGGTCAACCATGTATGTAATAGAAGGGCATTAAAGAATTGGGTCCAGCTGAGTGGAAGGAGTGAAGCATGAAGGATAGTCTAACCTCTGTTCACCATTCTTCAAACTGAGAAATGCATTTTAACATGCTAAGGGTCTGTGTGCAGGTGTGTATGTGTGTGAGTTCTGTATTACGAATTAAGTGTTATTTTGTGATATGAACCCATACTTGGATTATTTGAACATCATTTCTGACCCTGGTGTTCTGCCAAAACATGGTCAGGAACCCCGAGTCGAGGTTAAGATGTTTGCTGGAGGGAAAAGGAGACCCTGAGGTAACACTCAGATGGTGAAGGGGAGTAAGTGTCTGTGTGTATGTGTGTATCCCAGGGAATGGGCAGGTGAGTCTCCTCAGTCTTTGCTGTTTCTCTCTTTTCCTTGTTAAGCAAGTCCTCTTCATTTATCTGTTTTGGAACAAATAATATTATTAATGTAGAAATTATTGGATTAAAGGAGCGACGCCTGTGAGCTAGTTCAGGCACTTGAGCTGCACTGCTATGCACATGTGACATACCTCACTCTCCACAACCATCTATCAAACCTTCCTCCCAATTTAGCGGTCTATTTAACCTGCTAAATTTCCCATCTCTCCCTCTGCCTGTCAATGCCACAGCTGCCCTGCATCAGCATTGCTGCCTGTGTTCTCAGCCCCACCACCACCCAAGCATCCACCTGCGGATTCCAGCTGGGGGGGTTATTCACTCCCCAATATCTCTATGTAAACACATCTTTCAAGTTTCTAGAAGTTTCTGGATGAAATAACAAGACAGGAATGTCTGTTTTTGGTTAATCCAATGAATTAAATACCAATTAAGTAACATCACCATGTTGGAAAAAAAAACATAAGAATTTTAGTATTGCCATAAAGCAGTTCTGTTCATTTGTAATGTTGCCCATAACGGTCTAATAAAGTAAGCAAAACCAAGGTATAAATGACAGGAAAAATCTCTGATGACAGTAGACTATCCCAGAAAATAAACAATATGCTAAAATTTAAAGAATAGTGTGAATTTTGTACCCTCTTTTTTTAAATCTCTAGAAAATGCAGTACCATGCAAGGATAATGCTATTTTGACAAGATTCAAACCAGACATGATGTCTCCTGTTACAGATTATCTTCCTCAAACGACACTCCACAAATTGTTCACACTGTATCACATGGAAATCAATGACTGCCTGAAAGGTAAAAAATGCATTAAAAAAAATCATGAAACTATAGTATTCTTTGAAAAATGGTCATCAGTAGTACATATTATGTACAATGTATATAATATGTACTAACTGGGCTGCTACTGTCTGTTTCCCTGTATATAAAAAGACCGTCTTGTGTACTGTAAATGTGAAGGCTTGCCAGCTAACATTATGCCAGATGGCTCCCTCCTGAAGCATAGCTTACCCATATGTCAATCCACAGTAATGACTCCCATCAGGTTAGCAGAAGGGAGAAAGGTTACGTGCTCAGCCATAGGCTTCAGCCGCTAATCTCCCTGCAGAAGAATTCTGATCAAAGAGACACAGAGATTGATATGGATGATTATGACCTGGATTATGTTATTTTAAGTTATTTCATCATAAGAATTATGCCCTGAAACACTGAAATGATACTGAAATAAAACATTTCTAGAAAGAATGACACCAAATATAGAAATACATGATTAATGATCTGCAGTTTGTCAGATAAGGTGATAAATGATATTTCTTCCTTTCTGAATGACAAATTATGAGAAATGCTGCTGTTCTTTAATGTGATTGATAAGCTCAGGTCAAATGTTTGAGTGGCTCTTTCGTCATTTTTAGCGGCAGACGAGGACAGTCGTTTGTCCTGTGTCTTAACTCCATCTCTAGCGGTCCTCTACCAAATCTGCCAGCAGCCGTTTGGCTTCAAAATGTCTGATTTACACTGTGAGCGTGTGTTTGCATGGGAGGATGACTGGAAGGACTTCCATTCAGTAGCTCAGTGGAGATGAGATGAAAAGACAACATTTTCTATGGCTGAAGTTTTTCTGAAAGCTCCAAGGGCGAATCTTTGTGCCGCAAGAGAACATTTCAGCACCTTCAACCAAAGGTTAACAACTCAAATTCAGTATGTCACGGTCTCCATGGATGCAAGATAAAGACTTTCTTTTTATTAAAAGGCATACAGTAGCTTCACTCTGACTACAGCATATTTTTCAAGCATCGTTTCAGTCAACGTGGTTATCAAACTCATCGTACCAATCAGAATGTTAAATGTATAAAGGTGTGTTCAGACAGAACACAAAGCAAATTTTAAATGTGCCACAATTGCATATAATGGGAACTGGAAAGCCAAGAGTGGGCCCGAATAGACACAAATTTGTGTCCGTGTGAGTTCAACTTGGGGAGAAAAAAAAGTTAACGCCCATCCTGAGTCTACTTCACCAATACATAGAGACGAAAAGAAAAATAGGAGAGACTGGAGGACAGAAAGACGTGTTTGGTGAGTTCTGAGATGAGTCAGAGACAAAGGTGAACACAAAGGCACACAAATGGTCAGTACGTATGTTGCTAGCTAGCAAACAACTAATGTTTCATGTCAATGCTGTCATGTGTCAGTAGCTATATTGGCTGTTTGGGGCCAATACAAACTGTGCACAAATGATCCAGCTGTCAAATTCATAAGAAAAACCAAAGGCGAACATTCCACTTTCACCCTGCTGAGTCATTTCAGTGCATGCTATTTATCACCATGAAATTAGTGAAGGATGTAGGTAGATTAGTTAGCAGTAGAGGTGTATATCATTTCCCAAATTTGTAACGATACAATACAATGCAATTCAAATGGACTTCATTGCCAACACTTGAGATTTCCTTTGAGATTTGCAAAGTAATGGCTTCACTCCACCTCTGTATAAATGTATCATGTTTCAAAAACCTTGGCTTGGTTAATATATTCAAAACTCTCAAGCTGTTCTCATAAATACATGCAGGGCAGATCTGAAACAGACCCACCAAGAAGCCTTCACTCCAGCCAAAACACATGCTTCCAGAGTCTGATTCTTAAAAAACTAAATCTTCTTCATTCATTTTCATTCAGATACTTTGTGTTTCTGTTTTTGTTTTTGTTTTTATCCTTCAGTCCAGAGTCATCACTGCGTACAGAGGTTGGTTTCTCTGCTTTTGAGATGCCACCATTTTAGCACTGCAATTCACCTCTGTGCCTGTTGCCAAGCAACTCCTGACACTTTGGGGATGTGTAGTGAATGCAGGAGCTGCCGTGGTATTTCCATGTTGTTTTGCGTCGTGCACCTTAGGTTTTCATGTAGTCTTCACAGACTAAAACATGCTTGGCCTATAGAAATCCATAACTCCTATTTGGGTGTATTTTCCAGAAAACAGAAGGGATAAAATAACTTGAGCTGCTTGAAAATGGACTGTGGAGATGATGCAGAAAATAAACAGACTTTTAGTCAACTGCCAACTTCAGTGATACAAAGTATTCATCCAATTTATTTCTATTTACTTACGTCATACACATTAAGTTGAAATACATTTTTTACAGGGTTGGGTTCTGATAGCTGGTTCTGATTTGGATCTAGGTCCATGTTGGTAAAATACCCACATTCACTAAGCTCTGGGGCTCCCTTATTAGTCTTTTTTATTACCAAAGACCAAACATTCGGGTACCATGCTTCTAATTTTTGCCATCACTGACTGTCACTTCAGTTGGCTGAAGTGTTGCAGCAGTGGCAGATCATATTAGCTGTAGCTAACTAACAAATTCCATAAGTAACTTGCCCAAACGCCAAAATGAATTTAGACTATTGTCTGGTTATGTACTCCCTGTAAGCTGGTGTCTGTACTCAGCCAAAGATCATTTGTTAGAGAAAGAAGCATCAGTCTGTTACACAACTCTCCAATCTCATGCACAGAGTGGTGAGTCTTCTTTACAAAAACAATTGAGCTGATGACGTCATATATCCAATATATCCGCGATATAATGCAATAAAATTTGTTTGAACACATAACATCACCAAACATTTTTGATTTTGAATTTCTTAAATTTGGTTATTATAGAGCTGAGACAAAGACAGTACTGAACAAGATAGTTTACAGTCGAAAAATACATTTGTCAGTGATGTCTAGTGGACAAACTATGTAATAGTGATGTTAATCAATGTTTCTGAACTACCTCAAAAATATCTTTGGCATTTCTGTAGTGCAATCTCTTGTTACTATTTGGCTGACATACATGGCAAAATATTTGCAGTAAGTTAATTATCGGTCTGTAAATCGGCCTAGTTTTATTCGAAACTGTAGAGGCCTCAGTGTTGCCGTTGCAATCTTTTCTCTGGATGTGTCTTGGGTGGAGAGAAGTGAGGCATTTCATGAAGTTGGGTGCTGTTTTCTCTTTTGAAAAGACAGAAAGAGAAATTTCCAGGTGCCCATCCCTCAGAATTTACACTTTTTTAAGGATTTTCAAGGATGGCAGGAGTTTCATTCACCTCTGAAAAATAATGCCAAATCTCCTACTGCTACTTAAAGTTTAAACTATTTCAACATCTTGCCCAATCCACATCTGAACTGTCTCAAATCTCATATCCCTTTCCAGCTTACCTGCTTCTCTGTATCAACATCCCTGCAAGGTCACTATTTGAACATTATTTCCTGTTCTTTGTGGTTCTGTGTGTGTCTCTGCCTGCACTATGGGAGTGTTACTTCCCCACTCTGGAGTCACTTGTTGGCCTGGCACAGCTTCACTCTGTAAAACACGGCAGCCTACGAGCTGTGTGCGTAGCTGCTGTATTTACCCTCTCTGGCAGCTTGATGGATGTAACTTGCTGCCACTTTAAATACTTCAACTCCATCTGCTTGAGAATTCTGCCGGAAAGGATGGACACACTCCCTAAGCAGTGTGCCTGAGGTGGAAGGGAGGATTGGTGTGTGTACTATTTAGGTTAGCTATATACACACACAGTTCCATTTATGTCTTTTTCTTGCTTTTGTATTTTTCCAACTCTGAACTCAGCTGTCTGTTTTATCTTCATTCAGACAACTGCACCATGCAAGATTTTAGTATAAAAAAGCACCTGTTTATTTATCCTGAATCAAACACTGGGTTTACAATAGATGAACAGGGCACATAAAAAACTTACTGAGAACTTGCAGATTGACAATATTTGTTTACTGTAAACGAACAGCAATGTCAAACATGTTTATTGGGATTTCTTTTTTTAATACAAAACCCTTCCAAAATCATATTATCCTTGTTTAGAGTTAGATGACAAAGTGGATACCAATCTCATATCTGTAGACTAAATATGAAACTAGAGGCAGGAGACGTTATATTAGCTTGGCATAAAGACTAAAAGCAGGGGGAAACAGCTAGCCTGCCTCTGTCATTACATTTCTCTGCAATTTTGGATTACATTCCCGCTCAAACATGTGCGGTGGTGTACTTTTTGGTTTAGAAGCGGTTACTGTGGTGATACTCATGGTAGAAGTGCAGCTAAACAGTTAGAATGATTCCCTGGCTGCAGAAACACCGGCAGAGTGTGACATGTCATCATGACTTGCCATTCCAGGATGGAACCATATGGCTGCCATCTTACCTGGGTCCAGTTTTAAACTTGCTGTAATTGGAACCTATGGTGAAAGAGGCTTAAGTTGTCTTTATAATCCTTATATTTTTCTACCAATACACCAATACTGTTTATTATTCAAAGTAATGAGTGTAAGACAACTGTGCTTGTCTAGAATGAACCAAAAAAATTATTATAGCTCCAAGACAACAAATCATGCTTTCAATGATGAAGATACTTTCATAATTGTGCACTTATATAGCAAACAATGATTTTATTTTTTAATTGATTTTTTCAACAGATGTTGCTCTGCTTCTGTCCCTGCTCTGTTTATTT
>LKNJ01004201.1:0-34500 GCA_002120245.1 Maccullochella peelii | reverse complement strand
GATCCAGACTCCGTAGCTCCGCAACCACCGATCCATACTCCGCAGCTCTGCAACCACAGGTCAAGACTCCGCAGCTCCGGAGGCAGAAAACACTCGGAGAAAGCGAAAAGGAGGAGAGAGAGCTAGGGTGAGCGATGTTATCACATTCTGCTCCCATAGTTAATGAGAATACATGTAGTTATTATATTATGGTATTTGTATTCTCTGTATGAATACGTTAAAATCTTCTTCATTTTATATTGTGTCCTCACCACATGAAAAATGAAATTAAAAAATGGTCACAAAACAGTAGTATAAATGTGTTGGCTCGTCTGCATCCTGTGTCATGTCTGTGTCATCCTGTGTCAAACTGATTTTTTTCCTACCTGCCAACAAAGGTCTCAAAAAAATAACACATTCATGTGTTATTTTTTTATCTGGACAAATTAAACCCTCGCAAATACCCTTACAGGCAGCTCTGTGGTGAACACACTTCTCTGCCAACAGAAAAACTGCTCCGTGTGTGAACCAGCAAAACAAGGCCATGTTGCTCACAGGTCATGTCATTTCCAAAAACCATGACACACTTGTCACAATATTCATCTCGCCTTGTGAAACGCACACCGACTCATATTTGAGATATAGAGACAGGCAGGCGGACAAAGACGTGAGCGTGTAGAACATGGAATCGTTTTCATGGTCCAGAAACATGGAGACTCTTATTTTCTTTATCCCTCTTATCATAAGCTCAGACAATATCATCTAGTTACTCAGTGGCTGTCATGCTAAAAGATCGCGAGGTGAGGAATGTGAGTGGCAAACAGCTTCTTCATGGCAATATATTGAGATAGTACACCCACGCATGTACGCACTCCACTTGGTTAAAGGAAAGCAGCATAAAGCAGCCTGGTAAAGAATACATTTTGCTGCCAGATCAGTGCTGTAATGACAGTATAGGCATGCAATGAGCTGCTGACAAAGAAAAAAAGAGCATTAAAATGCATTGAGGCACAAATTCACCATGCCTTCAGATAAATAGTCTTGAATAAAAGAGAATAAAGTGTGTGCCCTTGGTTGGTATTTCTCACTCAGCGCAAGCTAATCGCTAACAGGCAAGCTGCTGAAACGAGCCGATGTGGATCTTGATGTAAAAAAAAAAGCCCCAGGACTAGATTTTTATTCATGCTATATGAGCTCCGGGGAAACAATGTTATGCCGCTAAGTTACAATTCCAGATTTTTATTATAGATAAACACCTTGGACTGACGCAGTTCATAAAAAACTATTAAGAATTTATGTTGCGGTATCAAGTGTTGAGTGGGCCACATGTCAGGATTTTTAGCACATCATTAAAAGTCAAGCACAACATGAATTATGCATGGGTGAAATATTGTTCCCCTGTCCTCGCTGTGTTTCGGGGGATATTGTTGGGTGCAGAGACAAATCTTAGAGCCACTTGAGCTGTTCCTTTTAGGAGCAGTTTACATATATAAAGAGGGCTATGGGCGAATTAGGAACACACTTGAATAACACAGGAGAGGCGTAAAGAATTTGTCATCAGCGGGGGTGAGTAGTGACTGCTTGGAAACGTCTGTGGTTTGCTGATAGGAAACGGAGCAAAGCCTGTAGTAAACTTCAGCAGCTTTAAGTCTGATTTGAGATCTCCTCACACTCTGTAAATCACATTGGTGGGAACTGCTGGGCACTCAGTAAATCACACTCCCCCCTCCCAGAAAGGTTCAAGTTTGGAGGCTAAGCAGTAGACAGGATCCCATGATCCTCCAGGTCATCTTTTAGCTTAAGGGAAAGACAAGCTAGCCCAAAAAAGTATTTGGTGGGGCTCTTGGAGGAGAACTGTCTGAATTTCATTTCAGTTCTCAGAGTCCTGAGATATGAGATAGATTATTTGTGATGATTTAGGCAGATGAATGTGCCAAAGACAGACTGCAATCTTCACTCACAGCCATATGACATCACCTTACTAAAATCTATCCCTGTGACTTCTAAACCCATGTACAGACTTGTCTTTTTCTCTGTTTTTGGCTTCCATCAACACTAAACCAGCTTTTTTCACCCCTAACAACTTTAGCTTTTTAAAAAGTGCTCTCCAAAGTAGATACAGTTGAAAATGCTAGTCTTGTGTTGTAGTGTGGATGGGGGAAACTGAGCTTTTTCAGAAAGGGTGGCTTACTTTTGTGCTTTACTATAACCAATCACACAATATAGGTGTCAACACTATCATATTCTTTTGTTTATCCTGTTGAATGACTGTGAAAAAAAAGTAGGGATTTGATCAAAGGTCTTAAAGGAAAATTATGGTTTTTTACAACTTGGATACATTATATTGATTTTACTGTTTACCTTCATTTTCTCCTCCAAATGAATTTGATTAACCTAGGGTTTTGTTTACAGCCTGTCTGATGGTCTGCTTTGGTTTATTGGCTAATTGGACCTATTTTTAATATACATTTTTGGGGGCATTTTATGCCATTATTATATACAAAAGTAGAGAGATTATGGGAAATTAGGGTAGAGAAAGATGAGGAATGACATGCAAGAAAGGTCAAACCAGGTACGTTGCAGTTCATGGTCAGCGCCTTAACCCCTAGCAATGTTAGCAATGTTGCTGTGTTCCAAGATATCAGCATTTAATTTGGTGCATAAAATGTTTTATAACCAATAGAATCAATGGCCAGAGATATGTAAATAAAACCCAAATGTAATAAACTTCAGTGTTTCTTTAGTAGCCCATAAATTACAGAGTATCTAGCCATTTTTGTCAAAACCAACTATTCTTCTTAACAGACGTCTTTAGAAACCATGTCAGCTGAGAGATAGAACATCTGACAGTTAAACATAAGTGTGATCATAAGTGGCAGTTACAAGATAATGGCATGTTGAAATTTCCTCCATTTCCATGGAATGTGATCACAAGCAGGAAACAAACGAGTTACAACATGTTTAATTCTTGTTTTATTTTTTGTAATAAAACCGTTGAAATGTTTATCTGTGACATGCTAAAACATAATATAGCAATAGCGCAACAGAGAAAAGGTTAGTGAACTGAGTAATGTCAGTTACACAGCAATATCTAGCTTAAGTTGCTAACATTAGCCTCCTTAAGCTACTGGTCATACCAGACCAAGAAAGGCTGTAACAGCAAAATCCCTGATTTCTTGAGCAAGAATGAGTTTTATTGCTTATGAATTAAACATTTTATTTGTCAGAGAAAGAATGTGTTATTCTATCAAATTGTACATACTGTGGCTTAAAACTGAATCAGAAGGGATATGACAAGACATAGCTGTGTCTGATTGTTTTGTTGTTTTAGTGTTGACGATAGTATTACATTTTAGTAGTAACAATACAATCACAGTACAATACAATCACTATTATTGATTGAAAACGTTTGACATGTTAACAATGGTTTTCCATTTTCCCCCAATAATGTGGACATGGCCTTGGTTGTGCTTGGTGATGAGTCTGAGGAATGTGACAAAGAGACAGACTGGACTCTTCACTCACACCCACAACATGTGACATTTGAACAAAATCAAGGGCACACACACTTGTCTAAATCAGCATGTTCAATCCAGCTTTTTCCTAAATCATATGGCGTAGCAGATGTATGGCGGTAATACTACTTCCAGAAGATATTCTTTTTTCTCCCCAGTTCATATGACCGGTTCACGTATAGATCATTTTTTCCTGGATAAAGACTCCTTCCCCTTGTAACCAAGTGTGATTACAGTGCTATAGTCATTTCAGATCATCCTAATACACAGTCCAGTTACCGCCCATGGAGACTCAGTCCTCTGCTTCTCTCAGTGGAAGCTTTCACTAACTTCATCACGTCTGAGATAACACTATTCCTTGATATTAATCAAACCCCAGGAATGTCTTCTTTAACTATATGGGAGTTGGTGAAGGCGTATTTACTGGGCCAGGTTATCTCATATTGCGTGAATAAAAGAAAAACAAGCACTGCACCCTTTAAAGGGCTGACAGGTGAGATACTGGAGCTAGATAGGTTGTAGTCATCTGCCCTCTGCAGACACAATTAAAAAGCGTATGTCACTGCAGAACAAGTTTGATCTCCTGTCAACACGACAGGCTGAATGCTTCATCTCTAAATCATGGTGCGGGTGCTCTGAACATAGGGAAAAGGCTGGATGGATTATTGCTGCTTCAAAGACCTGCCAATCAGACCATTCCTGTAATCAATGATGAGCAAGGCTCAAAAAGCATGGATAGCCTAAAAATGTACTCCTGTTTTCAAACTTTATTCATTATACACCTCCAACTCATCCATCAACCCTTCCGCAGTGGAAGTTTTTTTTTAAGACCCTGCGTGTCCCTTTTATAGACCCAGAGACAACCACTGAGTTGGAGGATCTTCTTTCGGCTGCGGAGATAGCATCAGCAATCAGGTCTATGCAAAGTGGCAAATCTCTGGGACCTGTCAGGGTTTGAAGTGCAGACAGCAGGGGAATGACCCAAACTCAGATGGAACAGGCAGACTGGTGCAGTTCAATGATTTATTTACACAAGCTTACAGGCAGGTACTGGTAGGTAGGCAGGCAGGCAGGCAGGTAGACAGGCATCAGGCAGGCAGGTTGAGGTCCTGGTGATGAACACAACATAGCAAGAAAACAAGGATGAACTGACAATAAACATAAGGAGTCGTTCTAGACCTGCTCTTTATGGAAAAGTGCCCTGAGATAACTGTGTTATGATATGGCGCTATATAAATAAAACTGAATTGAATTGAATTGACAAAGGACCAAAGGTGAATGAGAACGTCTGGTGGAAAAGTCTGAGGGCATCTGGTGGACGACTCGAGGATGGCAGGTCTGGGGAGTAGGAACAAAGTACATGGCCTGGGAGAAGTGAGCAGAAGCTGGAGACAGGGACAGATAGAGAGAGTAATGTAGAGGGGAAGGGATGAGAGAGTGTGGCTGCAGGAAGGGACTGAGAGACAAACTGTGACAGGACCGTTGTGACGGTTACCCAACAGAATTCTTCAAAAAATTCTCAAACCAACTTTCCCCTTTATTACTGTCAGTCTTTGAAGAATCACTCTCATCAAAATCTCTACCTCCAACCATGCCAGGCAGTTATTTCTTTTATCCTCAAGAAAGACAAAAACCCTCTTGAGGGCAGTTTATTCCATCCAATTTCACTTTTCAACACTGAAGCTAAAGTCCTTGCTAAAGTTCTGGCACGCTTGCATAGAGGCGATTCTTCCTTCCATTATATTACCTGACCAAACAGGTTTTTATTAAGAATGAATATCCTTTATGGCCACTCTCCACCCGGCACACCAGAGGTAGTGCTCTCTCTCACGCTGAAAAGGCATTTGACTGGGTGGAGTGGTTATATACATAACCACAGTTATATACATCTCCGATGTACATCTGTCCACCTACTTAGCAGTAGTAGAGGCAGTAGTGTCCTTTGTCCCAACTTCTATTCATGGTTGCAATAAAACCACTTGCTCTAGCTCTGAGGCAAAATGATGATATCAAGGGAATTCAGTGTGCAGGATTGATGCATGAAGTTCCGCTTTACGCAGACGATATGTTATTGTACATATCGCAACACCTTTCAAGTTAATAGTCTTATTTAGAGAATTTGGCAAAATATCTTGTTACAAAGTTAATATTCAGAAAAGCAAGCTGAGCAAGTATTGCTCTTTTGTTGTTTTCTAATCTGAAGCAACATATTGATCGCTGGGATCCCCTGCCTCTCTCTCTGGTTGGAAGAATTAATATGGCAAAGATGACTGTACTTCCTAAATTTCTGTATCTATTCCAATGTCTTCCAGTCTTTATGACAAAGTCTTTATAACTAAATAATCAGATATTGACTTTTATTTGGAACAAAAAAACAGTGAATTAAAAGAGGTATACTTCTAGAAGGGGTATGGTTTCACTGTCTGCTCTCTATATTGACGGCATTTTTGCCTCTTTCGAAAAGTTAGTGCAGATATGTAATATCCCCAGATCACACTTGCAGCTCCTCGAACTTGGATTGCTTTCCATCATGCCCTCCCACTTCTCTGTTAGACTCAATTTTGAACTGTAAATCAGTCACAAAACAGGCTAACATGCAATATTTGATGCCTTTAGACCCTCTTAAAAATAAATGGGAAACATAATAATACAGGGAATTTTCTCCTCTTTGATATGTTTTAGGCATGCTGTCATTCAATTCAAATTGTACACTGTTTGCAGTTTTTTTTTTCTGTTGACTTGTTTGGACCTGTGATATAATGTGAAAAATAAAAATAAAAAACCTTGATTAAAAAAATCAATGGCACAAAAATATCAGAGGATGTAGTGTAATTCACATTTTAACCCATTTACATACATATTTGTGAATTCTATGACTCAAGAGATATATTAATATACTTCAGCTACAGCATTAAATGCATCCAGCCTGTGATCATAAAACCCAAAACTTTTGCTCCTAGAAAAGGTCCACAACAGAAGTCATTTCATGTGGAAAAAAGGTTCAATAAATATTAAATGAATTGCAGTATCAAGCTAGTGAATTGCATTGACCCTCACCTAAATCACAAGAGCATCATGTTGTTGTTTTTTTCCTCTGTTGATGAATTTTGATGGAAAAAGACATTACTGGCTGCCTGTTTGTGGCACATGTGTTTGGTCATGTGCTCAAATACCAGAAAAGCACAGAGCACAACGCTGCTTTGCATTGCAAAACAAAAACACTGCTTGTCAGTTTAGATGTGGGGTGGGAAAGTTGGGGGGGAGGGTTGCGGAGAACCCATCTCGACAAATTGTTTGTGTCAGCTGAGGGATGGAACGTGAGGCTCTGTTGTGGTTTTGAAGTACAGATCAATGTCAGCTGTGAAGTACCAACTTGGCCCTGTGAAAGGGAGGATGGTGGTGGGGGGAGTTAAAGGATTGAGGAACCTGGAATTGAATTGACGTTGACTTCTTCCTCCGGTTGTCCTCTAGCAGACCTCGGTGCCTGAGACCAGCGAGAGCAGCAGTGACAGTGCTCGAAGCAGGGGAGAGGTGTCTGATTTCAGCCGCTCGGCCTGTTGTTTGGGAGCCTCGGAGCGTATGATTGCAGGGTCATGGGCTCATGTCTCAGGAGGGCCCAGCTGCCTCCCTGCTGGCTATGATCACCCCCCGACACACACACATCTCCCACAGTCATCCCCCCCAGCATCTTAACAAGGCAGCAGGGACTGACATGACTCGTTTTTTTTCAGCGCCCCCTGCGGCCCACACCGCCGCAGCCTGAACGCAGTACCCCTGTTCAAATGGGAAAATTTTCACCGCAGCGCCTGATTCTCTCTGAATGTAGCCTTACACACCGATGGCAGCAAGCTATCACGCAGGGTGCTGGCCAACCATCGGCAGCAATTTGGGGTTCAGTGTCTTGCCCAAGAACGCTTCAACATGTGGACAGGAAGAGGTGGGGATCAAACTGCCTTTCATGTGATCAGTGGATGACTCACTCTACTTCATGAGCCACAGCCACCCCAGAGGTGAGAGTGTTCTTATAATTAACAGTCCTATTGTTGGGATATTGATGCACTTAACTCATTGTTCTGGAATAACGTGATATTAATAAAAGTGTGATCACTATAACAATAGTTGGCTGCTAAACAGCACAATTTCCAATGCAAGAAGCTGTCAAATTAATGTTTTCCTTTCCGCTATATCCATGTTTGTTTATTCTGTGTCATCTGGGTTTGATTTTCAGTCTCATCAATGCAGTGCTGTACAGCAGCCAACTCCCACATTGCTCATATTTCAGAACCTCTTACCATCACATGAATGCACCGTGACTCAGTGTCAGACTTCTCAAATGAACAACAACCTCAACGACAAAACAGGTCATTAATGAAGACCATGAGATGGAGTTGAAAGCTGATCTCTGTGCAGGTAGACTGGCTGTTGTCAAAATGTCAGGGCAGGAAGGCGAAAAAATTTGAAAAATCGAAATACTCTAATAATCTATCTACCCCCTGCCTAAAAAAACTCCTATTTTTTGAAACCTAAATGTTGGCAGGTATGTTTATATCTATTGTATGTATGTACATACAGTATGTGTAATTAAATATTCTATAAGTGCATCTTTCTCAAAATTAAGACTGTTTCCAAGCACACCCACTACTGCAACACTGGTCACCGGGTGTCTTGTCTCTACGCAGAATTTGAGTTCTTTCATTTTAGTTGATAACTACTTTAATGTTAATTCCTTCCAAAACAATTGGTGAACAGTCTGAAAATGAACTTTTTAATGTGGAAATACTTAGAGAAAGAATCAGCTATATACCATTATATTTAAATACAGTAAAAAAAAAAAACATGTAACGGCTATGTAACCAAGCAGATACTTAATGTTCACAGAAAGGGGAATTAATTCACAAAAAAGTCACAAATAATAGTAAAGAAACTATGTAGTAAAGACATATTCTCCTGAAACCATATACCATCAATATGGTGTGGAATATGGTACAAGTGGAACAAGGTAAATTTACTATAACAACATACAGTTTCACATAGCAAGGAAAAGAAAATAACACAGAAAAGGGTGACTTCCACTCAGATCAGTACAAATATACAGGAATATTTGATGTTTGATGTTGCTAATATTTCCTCACTCACCTCAAAGCATGTTTCTCTCCTTTACTGCATTTTCCACTTCATAAGACATGTGCTCTCAGCATGTCCCTCGGCCAGTGCTTGCGCTGTGTTGGATCCTGTGTGACGTGCTTTAAGGATCCGAACTCGGCTGAACAGATTGAACCTTTGACCGCTGCCAACTCTGAGTTATGAGTCACTGTTTTGTCAAACCCTGCCATTTCCTGAGCAGTCTGTCACTCTCATCGCGTTGAATTACACTACGGAACATGAGTGAAATGCTAAAGAGGGAATCTCTAATTTCCTGCGGCAGACCAGAAAAAAAGATTTGCAGTGGGTTTAGAGAGTAAACACAAAATATATTAAGATGAGCCAATCAAAATGTGCATGTATGATGTTAGAAATAATATTAGAGAATGAAACTAAGACTTAAGAACAACAGTGTTGGGCAGTAACTCACTGGTAACGTATTATATTAATGTGAAGGATAAAGCATTGCAAAATGAAATTCAGTAACAGTTACCAACCCCAGTAATGCTGTGTTACCTCAGCAATTGCGAGTCGTGTTGTTAGCCGTCTTGATGGAGGTTTGATTTCAGATTGGTCTCTGTGCGTTCAGTTGACAGACTGGTCTGGTATATGTTAGCTTGGTGCAGGGGAGGCGGCTAGCCTCTACCAAAAGATTTTTAAAAAAAAAGAAGATTTCACTGAAAACAGCTGCCTGCTACAGTAAACAAAGCAACGAGAATGAGAAGAGGGGGCAAAAACAGTAAAGTTGCGGGCTTAACAATGAGCTCTGTAAATTAAGTAATGTACTTACTTTTTCCATTGAGTACTATTTAATGAGTAATTGATTACAGCTTTAGAGCTACAACACTGAAGCACAAACTGACATCAATATATTTTCAAGGGGATGTTGGGGTTGTTGTTCCTAGATTTTTGGCTTTCAAAAGTAACTTTCTGGCCTACAAAGTCAGTTTCCAATGAACAATCCCTGACCCTTCCCACTGATTCAGAGTTTGCTCTCAACCCCAAACCGCAAATTACAAAGCAGTACAGCATCACGACATACTACCTCCTCCCTCCTGTTGGATTTCTACTCTAATTAGCTAGCTTACTTGTCCTCTTGTGAAAATGAAATTCTTGTAAGCAGTGCTGTCAGTGTTCTTACAGCTCATTGGACGCCGATGGAAAAAATCATAAAATAATTAACATCCGATTAGGATGCATAATTTATAGATTTAAAGAGGAAATGAATAAAAGGCAGCACTAATAGTGACAAGATGACTATGAAACATGTTGTATAGTTGCGTAGGCTCTTAAATGGTGTCCAAATGTTCAATAATATCCTTAAATATGGTACAAAACAGCAACAGTTATGCAGTTTAGCAGCAAAGTGATGAAGTCTTCATTAGACCCTGGAAAGGCATAATACTGTAACTCATAACTCTGCTTTTCCCCTCGCAGCAACTGAGTACATAATTTCACCATCATAAATGATGTGGGGGTCCCCCCTGCTCATCTGCAGCAAATGGATGGTTGCCTGGATGAAGACGCGCAGCAATGAATATGCTAGAGCCATTACTCTGTCTCACTGTGACCTTTACGCAGGGGATGCAAGCGAAACATATGTTCTCTAACAAGAATGCTTTTTCTGCAACTCCTATTTATCTCTTGGGTCTCATAAAGTCCTAGCCTTTGTTGTTTATGGTGACCCTTAGCTTCTCAAGCCGGCTCCTATGACAGTGAATTTTGTTGCCTCATTACGGTGATAAAATAAAAATTGAAGCCAGAACTTCATGTCCTTGCTGAACTCATGTTACATTAGCATTCAGATGCTGCCTCGACTTGTGCATATAAGAAGCAAATTCAAAATTTAGGCCAGTAGATACATAAATAATTCAGCGTGCTGGTACTCATAGTGTGAAGTCCAGGTTAAACATAAATAAAAAGATAAAAACCGCAACCTGCTGACTATCGCTGCTGACATGTGAAAACACCATTTGAGTGTATTTCCTGCTTCTTACCTGCTACGAAGGTTTAAATCATCTGTGATGGGCTGACATCTTTTGGAGACTGAACTAACACAGTAAACAATTTATTTTTTATTTATTTCACGTTAAAAAAATCGGTTTCTATGTTTAGCAGCAGTATAACAAAACCAGGGTAGGGAAAGTTACTTGAACAATGTAATCAATTACTCATTACTTATTACTCATTTAAAAGTGGTTACATTACTTTACTAGTTACTCAACAGCAGTAGTTACATTATTTGTTACATTTGTTTTCATTACTTAGCCGAGTTCTGTTACCTGGTGCCTACCAACAGCTCCAGGGCTATAGCTATCAGTGAGGACACTAAGGACATGTCCTTATTCTTGTTATTGTCTCTGGGAATTTGGAGGCTTTACATAAACAATTTTATGTTGGTTTTTTTTGAGTCAATTGTTTTAAACTCGACCAAAAAATACATAAAATAAAGGCTCTGTGGAAAGTGACTTGAAACAGCATTTGGAGCATTGTATGTACATTGTATGTTCTTTAAATCTGTGATTTTTTTCTTATGAGTTAGTGAATCATTTTACCCATTCAGGCCTCTAAAAGGTTACAATATAAATATAAATGCTGTATAAGTAAATAAAAGTTAAGGTCACTTTTTGGTTGCCCTGGTCACAACCCAAAGGGGTGGCAAGTGTCATGATGTGGACTTTTGTGGGTTCTTGTTTTATTTTGACGTATGGTTTTGTCAGTGTGTTCCTGCCCTAGTTTCTCCCCTGGTCTTGATTGTTTGTTGATTTGCTTCACCTGTGTCTTGTCACTCACCTGGTTCTGTTTCCCCCGATTAGTCCTGTCTCTAATTATACCTATAGTGGACTATCAAGAGAGTTGAACAAGCAAGGAGCTTGATGTTAAAGTTTGGAGGTATTTAGCCTACTGACTATCAACAGCTAGCTAGCCCTACAAGTTTTGTCCTCACAGTGAAGGTGCAGGGTTCAAACACCCTCCAACTCTAAACAAAACCCAGGTGATTCCTGAATGTAGGTTACCAGTGACTAGCTATCAGCTAGCAACATATAAATATTCCTCTTCTTTTGGTGGAGGCTAGCTGCTTCACCCCACCTCCAGCCCATGTGCCAGGCTAACATCTCCAGGTGAACAGGGAGACTCCCAAGGGATCGCTATGACAAAGGCATATACTTTTTGGTCGCTTTCTTGCAAACTGAGCTACACGTAGGCCTACTGCAAAACTTGTACTGTGTTGAAAACCACAGTCAGGAATCCCCTCAATAGACTATTTAGAGCAGAGCGCTTCATCCGCTCTCTGGCGTTCTCCCACTGCGGGGCCCCCCAGTCCAAATCCATTCTTAGTCCTGCAGGGCTGCTACAATAAGCTAACTGTTGTATTGGCAACGCAAGTAGCTAGCTACTGCTATCTTGAAATTATCTTTGGACCTACGCAATGTCAATCTTTTATTCTGGCTGTTGATTGGTTAGGGAGGTTGTCCTCCGTTGGAGCATCATTTTACAATAACAGATTAGTATGGGAAAAAAAAAGAAGTAGCCTACATTAAATGGAGATAAGAGATCCCACCCTAAGGAAGACAGCAGGAGCCCGTCCTCCTCTGCCCCCCCACCACCACTTCACACAGACTGCCCTTTCCCCACTTGCCTGCCCTTCAGGTGTCGCTGTTGAAGCATTTTAATCAGACGAGAGAAAAATTATTTTGAAAATGATACTGAGATTTGGTAATTTGGTAAATTATTACTGTTTGTATCATAGTTTTATACATCTTAAACTTTTCCAGAGCCCTATGTGAGTGACGCAATTTCAACGTAAAGTCTATGGGCTGCGTGGAATCGAGCAGGCAGGGCCATGGAGAGAGACATTAATGAGCATGTGCAGCAGGCTATACAATGGAAAGGCATACCAGGAAGCGTCAACTTTTTTGTCAAGCAATTTTCTTCCAAATGAGTGGACGCCATCTTTGAATCCGGTATGTAATTCTTAAAATACATCCATGCACTTAACGCACATAGAAGAAATTGATACCCCAACCTCTTTAAAGACGGAAATACTGGTTAGTAACTGTAATGTCATTACTGAATTTCAAATTGTAATCCCTTACACTGCTCACTGCTGAAAAAACCCATTACTGCAACACATAGTCATATTCACATGCATGTACATGTATGTTTGCAGTTGTGTGTGTTGAGGTGCTTTCCGTTACTCTCCTCTGCTTAACTGACATGACAATCAGTGTGGCATTATGTTAAATTATGATACTTTTTATCAATAAATCCTACTCCAAAATCTTCCTTCCTTCTTTGAAAACAAGCATAATAATTAGGAGGAAACTGCTGAAACTGTTGGCTACTTCTTTGGAGTTGCCCCGAAAGAAGGCCCCGTTTCAAAAGGCGGCTGTATGGAACAGTTGAGTGGGAGCTTCAGAGACCTCAGAAACAGCTTTGTGGAAATGTGTATGCTGTGAATGTCTATAGACAAAGGTTACAAAAATAACAGTGGACTGAATCCCTGTATCACAAAGTATTACCACTAACCAGATAGATATCATGTCAGAATAAAAGTGGACTATCAGGCTATTAAAAAAAAAAACTGGATGAAACATTTAGTTTCAAAAATTCAAGGGCATGATTTGTATGCATGTCCCATTTGAAAAATGAAAGTAATGGCTTTTGCTCTTCTCCTCAAGTCAACATTTTAAGGAATCCAATATTTGCTCTGCTTCCTTTATTCTGTGATAGGAAGGGCTCTTCGGGATGCTGTGGTTCATTCTATCTTTATTCGTGTTTGATGTCTTCATACTCAGTTAATGTTGTGCTGGCATATAACAGTCCCAGATGTATTTGATGTAGACAAGACCTCCGAAAGCTCAATAAATTTGACATATGAGCTATTTGTGGAATATGCAAAATGAACATAAAAAACACATGGAACAAAAAGAGTGCCTAACTCCTTGGTGAAATGTTATGTGAAACAAAATAGTAGTCTTTGATTTATCGACTATACATAATTGGAAAATGAGGTCTACATAAGCTTGAAAGAGTCGTGTCTGAAGCCTGATAAGACGTTCTGACACATCAGACACATCAGAGTAGTGAGACAGCAAGTTCCTTTGTTTAACAAATGAAACAAACTAATTACACTACATTAGATCCAAAGACTGAAGAGTAAAATGGTCTGAGAAAACAAAGACTCCAGAGGAGGAAACAGCAGGGATGTGCCGCAGTGAAAAGGCAGCCTTCAGTCATTCTCAATGTTTCACCCAAATGAGGAATATAACAAGAAATAAGTGTTTCAAAATTAGAGTCACATTAAGAACACTGCAGAGCCATCTGGATCTTATTGTTCGATTTATATTTGTAATTTACACTCCAACCACAGTTTAGAATCAGGCTGCAGACAGGATCAGCAAGCCGGTGCACACTACAAGACAAAAGACAAATTGAATTTGTAATTTTGTCAACATGCCAAAATTCATTTTAACCACAAGTTGAGAGATTCAAGAGGACTTAACTGTCATTGTCAATGAAATTACCAGTGGAAATCTAATCGGGTGCTAAGACAGCTAAATATAAAAATAGCATATATGACCACAAAAGAAAGCAAATAAAAATTAAGCAGTGTTGATGAGCCGCAGCATCCACCGCAGAGCTGAGTTCTCTCACACAGACACACACACACACACACGCAGCAGAGCAGAGAGTCTGCAGTGGAGATTTTCATTTCCTGTTGTCAATAGGTGGCGCTATGACTATGACCAAATTTTAGCATGTAGATGCCTTCAGGCCAGTATTGTCATGAAACATGGGAATTTTGGAGCCGATTGGACAATGTACATTCCCTTTAAAAAGCACTTCCTGTTTGGAGGCGAGACGGCAAACGCCTTTTGATGAAAACACACAGTTGTCACAGTGAAGCATCAACAAGTTTTTAAGGCACTGCTGATGAAATTTGACATTGTTCTACTCAGCCCACTATTTCACACCATAAAATGTGCCATTTCCTGTTGTCAATAGGTGGCGCTATGACTATTACTGAATATTGGCATATAGATGCCTTCAGGCCGGTATTGTCATGGCACATGTGAAGTTTGGAGCAGATTGGACAACGTAAAGTGCCCTTAAAAAGCACCTGCTGTTTGGTGGCGAAACGCTGAACGCCGTTTGATGAAAACTCATAATTGTCACAGTGAAGCATCAACAAGTTTTTAAGGCACTGCTGATGAAATCTGACGTTGTTCTACTCAACCCACTATGTCACACCGTAAAACGTGTCATTTCCTGTTGTCAATAGGTGGCGCTATGACTATGACTGAACTTTAGCATATAGATGCCTTCAGGCCGGTATTGTTATGACACATGGGAAGTTTGGATCAGATTGGACAATGTAAAGTCCATTAAAGAAGCACTTCCTGTTTGGTGGTGGAAAGCTGAAAATGGCGGCCACGTGATGGCCATGCCGTTTGACGAAAACTCAAGCTTTGAGCATCGTTGGATTCCAAACGCTTTGAGATGGTATTGGCCAAATTTGAAGTTGATCCGATCAAATCTGTAGGAGGAGATAGATTTCATAGAGAGGCAAAATATGACAAAAATTGCTTAAAAATTCACGTGAAATTTAAAATGGCTGACTTCCTGTTTGGTATACGGTATGCCTCCAAGAGGCTTTTTTCTAGATCTGGACAAGATACATATCCCTACCAAATTTGGTACATATCAGACAAACCGAAAGGGGGGGGCATTTGTTTTGAAAAGTGTAGGGGGCGCTATCTTTTTAATCGTCATGCTCAGATCCCATATCAGATCCACATTTTGGCCAAGCCTGACGTGTCTTCCAATTTTCATGAGTGTTTGAGCATGCCTAGCACCTCTTTTTTGCAGTCAAAGGAGTAAAATAATTATCGGAATAATAATAATCCTTCGAAAAACAATAGGTCCTTGCACTAGTCAGTGCTCGAGCCCTAATTAAAGATTACCAGTAAAGATAAAAATATCAGAAGAGGCAGCATTTACATACCACAAAAGTAACACAATATTTTTTTCAGACTACAAAATCAATAGGAGTGTAGAATGTGTATGTCACTTTCTCTCTACTCTTAATGCCAAAAGTTATGCAAAGGTTATCAAATGTTTTTTATGATGCAATGATCCAATCTAGGGTTTATTCAGTTGCCTTAGTGGGAAACTTTAGAAAACCCCAATCTCTAATGTACTTTGCTAGCTAACTAGAGATGTTATCTATGCTAAAGTGGCCTGAGAAAAGTCAGGACCATAGCCAGGATTTTAGAAATACTGAGGTCATGAGTCCAAAGACCCCAAATGTAACTGATTTTATTTGCCAAATACGTTTTGGAGGAATTCTTAACATACATATATATATAACATCATTCATATAACCAATATTCATGATTAAATTAGCAACAATCAAAGTTAAAATTTAGAGAATAGGTGTTCCACTCCAATCTGCTTATTCAGAACTGTGTAGTGTGTGTGTGTGTGGTTTGATCAGATTTGATTGACAGTGACCTGGCAATCAGATTCTGATTCAAATTTTGCTAAATCCTGACTGATGCAAAGAAGTCCGTTACTTCTCCTTTTCCAACAGAGCCCCACCCACTTCAAACCAGTTTGAAGACAAAAGCAAAAATACAGAAATCTCTCATGTGAAATAATCAAAATGTACTCATGTAGTAGCCCATTGCTCAGAGAGTGTGTTTTTAGTGCACCTTAACATAACCACAAAAATGTTAATAGTTTCCAGGAATTGTACAGAAACAAATGAAAAACATTTCTTTTCCCGTTTCCTTGTTATGTCGATAAAAAGCGTAATGATAAAATGTGTAAAGAAAGGGTTGCACCCAAATACAATGAACGCAGCATTCAGAATGCCTAATAAGCAAATGTGTTGTCATGATGAATTCACCTGAACATAGTGAAGCGACATGATGAAATTCTTGCTTCCCTCTCTCTTGCTATTTGTAGTTCCTCCTTACAGGAGATTACTGATGTCTGTAGTAATAAACATGACTAATCACTTACAACTTAGCCTTGTCCCTTGTTACATGCCCTTTGAGGATGCGCTGCAAGCACAGCTAGGTGTTGCTCATCCCTTTGATTTGGTACACAAACATGGAATTATTTCACCCAACTATCCGATTACATTAATTATTCATCTGCAAACCCCCCCGTACACCCCCCCTACCCTCCCACCCTCCTCTGTATGTGCTGCATACACATCCTTGCAGGACTGACCTATATTGCATTTCGGAGTAGAGACGGTGTTTTTTTCATCAGCAGGGCAGAGCGGGATTTGAACGATTCCCCAGTGTGACCTCATCCTTATGACTGCATCCTCACCCCATTATCATGAAGTGACCCAGATTTTGACAAACTCCTGAGTTGAGAGAAAGAATCACTCCTCGGCAGTTCTGTGTTGTTGTGAGGATTGTAAATGCAGCTCCCTCTGATTGACCGCAGAGCAAGTTTTCCACTTTAGCTTAAAGCTTTCAATCTGCTACTTCACATACAGTACCTACAAAGCTATAACAAAGCTGGTGACAATTGGCTGCAGCACACACGGAGTGGTACTTTTGGGAGGTGAAGGTAGCGGGGGGTGGGGGAGTTGCAAAGGAGTGTCTGAGATCAGTGGTAAATCCATTGTAATCTCCTTCTAAGCTACAAACCTGCTCCACAGAGGCCTCATAAACAGGAGATGGTCCGTTAAGACTGGGCCTTTCATCTGGGCAAAGGAGATTACATCTGAGGAATGCTGCTTTCAGAAGTTCTGCACAGAGCTCTAACAATGTCTTGTTCTAGTCACATCCGCATCAAGGAGACGCATCACAGACCTTCAAAACTAACACTTACATAATCTGCTTCAGACCTATATTTCCACAAAACTGAAGTGCACTGCTGAATGTGTTGGTGACAGGTTTTCATCCAGAGCAGCTCAAAAAGCCAGAGCACTTTTGTATGGCAGCTTTCCTGGGGGCTACACAGCAGCATGGAAAACTCAATTTGAACACCTTAATGTAACAGCAACTTATGCCTTATCCAACTGACTGAAAGCATTTTCTTCACAAGGTGTAAGATGTACATAGATTGTATTTCACTATATTTCTGCAGAAAAAGAAGCTCAGAACTTAGTGAGAAAGTCTGTAAAAGGTAAGTTATGAATGTTTTTTCTTCTTTTAAGGGACTTTTCATTCTCTATGGAAGAATACCTTTGATTATAGGCTTATTATTGGATTATTGATATATACTATCAAGTAGTGTAGAGATGGCTTTGAACCAGCATTTTGCCCATGTTTGTTCTAAATGTGACTAAATAAATGACATATCTAAAATCCTGGCTACAGCTCTAATTTTTGCAGTAGCTTTTGTTTGTCTGTATCATCTTCTACCATGGGCTACACGGTGCCAACATTTTCGGCTGTTTCAAGTTGGAAACAATAAACTCCAATAAAACTCCAATTCTGGAAAGAATTGTCCAGTGATAGCTTCCTGTAAATCACCAAAGTTGGATCAAGATGGACAATGATCACATTCATATGTGAATATGTCAATAAAACTTTTCATAGGCATTTTCATATATATATATGATACGTATATGCACATACTAATACATTCAGCATTCTTTCACTATGTGCACTCATGCACTGTATAGAAAACCTTCACAACCCCTTCAGATTCTTTCTAATATCCATATCTCCTATGTATAAGGTCTAATTCATCGGCCTTTGAGAGGTTAGATTTATGGTATACATCTATACAAAGACACCAAGACACAGAGCAGCTCACTGGGGAATACCCTGGCCCACAATATTGATGGAAAGGTTTTATTAATATGAGCAATGATCGAAAGCTGTCATCGATGATGGATGATGTCTGAGGTAAACGGTCAGACGTGTTCCTCCTCCTCACCGTTCATCTGTCTCCAGAACAGCTGTTGTGCGTTTTGTGAAAGGGGTGGTGTGGGTGCGTCAGTTCGCTGAGGGGATGTGATGTGAACTGCCTGTACCTCCAACATTATTACAAGCTGTTTAGGGAAGGGCCAGCACAGCAGCAAACTCATCCTCTGTGTGCTCAGCGGATGTTCCTCATACCACTGCGGCTGCGGTGGTTTAACTCACAATTACTCTGTTATGTCCAATTAGTCTTGTAATCACGCTGTTGTAATTGCTGCAGCTTATACTACAAAGCAACATTCGTCACAACATACTGATTGCATCTATGCTAGCTGGTCTTAATCTTAGATCTTATTGCACAAAACTTCTTTTTTCAACTTAACTGAATGTAATTGTCATCAAAAACGGTATGCTCATCATTAGACAATTGTTAGGGGGATGTGTTTTGCATAAAATGTCTAACAAGATCCACGTGGTAATAATTGGGAGCACATTGTAATAAATGCTCATTGTTTACCGGGCAAGCCACACAAAGCCAAGTCAGTGGGACTGGTCCTGGCTCAGGCTGGAAGAGGAAATGTAATAGAAGGCTGTAAGGTATTTTTTAAATGAGTCACATATTGACAGCTCTGCAACAGTTTTTCAAGCTGGAATGTTATTTTTATGTTATAAAAATGTGACCATATTGGGGGAAAAAAAGCTTTACTGGGATTCATTGGTTTTGCCAGTTCATAAAATCCATGACATGCACAAGTCACTCTTAAAATCTTAATTGGTCATATGTCATGGACATTTAAATCTAATTTATAAATCACTAATGGAATAATTATTTTAATAATTATATTAACACAACTGGGTTAAAATCAAACGATTGTAACGACGTTATTTTTCTCAAAATACTTGTATTAACAGTTGTGAGCTATGTTAAGTCACAAAACTAAAAAAAACTGCACTAATCAATATTTTTTATATTAACAATAGATTCAATGACTATGTGTAATGTGAAATATGTTGCTCGTCCAAGAGAGCTATCAGCCACTGCTTCAGTTCCCCTTCCACAAACCTTTTTGCCACTTTTACAAAGTTAGCGACAAGCTAAGAAAGTGGAACATCTAGCTACTAAAGAGCCAGATATTTTCTCTTGGGAGGTGGTAGTGACCAAGCCAAAGCTGAAAGAAGAGTGACTGACTGACTTAATTGACTTACATTCATTAGGTGGGCAAAAACATGGCTCCAAATGTATGCTAGTGTTGCTCTGATTAATGTGTTGTGTTTTTAGCTTTTTCCGCTGCCAACAAAATAAATTAATGAATGCAGATTTAAAGGGTCACACAAATCACAAAAAAACAAATTTTCTCACTTTTGATTAATGTTCTCAGGTTTTAATATCTGCACCACAGATTACCCTAGATTATGCTGCATAAATGGGACATTGTTTCTGGTAAAACAAGCTGCTGTTTTTGTTTTTTAATTCTTTGAGCACCACAAACTAAATTCCACATTTCTCTTTGTAATTTAGGTGAAATAAATAAGTGTAATTGCAGTGCCATTTTTGATGAAGCAACAGAAACTTGTAGTTACAAAAAATAGGGCTATCACTTTTTCTTATACGATATACGATAAGAGGATATGTGTTGTTTTCGTAGGATATGTAGAGTTAATGCCAATGAGCGTATACTGAAATAAAACACAGATTTTAAGATTTTTTTTAAGATCTTATATTAAATCTGCTGATATTGCCTAATACCCAAACTCCACAAGTGAGACATTGCATTCTGCTTCCTGACACCACACTGTGGTTTTGTGTTAGATAAACTACACTGGCACCCCAGCTTTGTTTGTAATATTAGCGCAGATAGGATTATGACAGCCGTGATGGATGACATAAACAGGAGCAGTGCAGCGGTCTCCAGAGAGCAGAAAGCCTGGTGGTGGTGAGGGAGGTCAGGGCTAAGTCACCGCTCTGCACATGCTCAGCCGGCGAGGGACGGTCTCTGACGGTCTCGTCTGAACTCAAAGACGACACCTGGGAGCAAGACGGCTCGCCCAAGAATGTGAGACTGACAGGGACAAAATGAGGCAGAAAATTCATTAGTCGTGCACATGTGCAGGGTCTTATTTGTCATTTTCTGGCGTGGTGTCTGGTGTGTGTCATCACCATATACTCCTGCAGATTTATTCTTCTGCAGTTACAGCAAGTTGTGTTTTTCTCCCTCAGCGCTTCTTCTCCAACATCCCACTCTTACAGCGTTCGCTGGTGTCATTCCATTTAACAGCTTGTAAGATGTTTAACTGATGTGCAATATTGTGTTAAACTAGCTCATTTTTTTGCTCTTCAAGAGTTTTTTTTCTTCCCTCTCCTTTCTTTCACAGATACATTTTTTTTTGCAGCATGTTGCAGGATGTCATGCAGAGGCCAGATATTTAAAGTAAAGAGAGCGAGGTTCTGAAGTGGTGCTCAAGAGAGATGTCTGCATAATTCCACCAGGCAGATGAATAGGATCTTTCAGTCTGCAGTGCTGTCAATCCAACGGCTTTGAAGAGTGCCAACTTCACAAGAAATCCCAAACAAAAAGGAGGGGAAAGGATATGGTGTGGGGATCCGAGGAGAGAAAAGTTGATGTCTGTATTCTAGAATAAGAACATGATGCGGTTTCCTCCAAAACTTTTCAGCAAGAGCTTTATTTATGGGCCTAATGAGTAGCATGAGGAGCTGGAGGAAGAGGAATGGTTGAAATGTTCCTGTTGATCTGTCACCGCAGAATCATTGCGCCGCAACAAGGCTGTTATTTCAATTTGCATTTGTAGATTTTCAGATGGGTGTATCGGCCAAACTCCAGCAAAGTGCAGAGTCGTCAAGCAAGCAGGCGGTGGATGGAAAGTGAATCACTTAACTGGAGCTGCAAAGCAGGAGAATTACAGAGTGGACCCTACTTACCTTTCCTTACCATTTTGAAGAACCTGCAATTTAAAAAAAAATCTAGTTATCCTATTTCACACCATCAAGTTATGTTTTTTTTTTTTTATCCAAGAGGTGATGTCCAGTTTTCTTATGCGCTGGGAAGCATGTAGCAAATCCCCCATTGACTGCTCAGAGTGTTGACATTCAGCATCTGTCCAGACTGAAAGGTTTCTGAACGCCCACAGACGTGTTCGGAACAATGGGGACGCAAATGAGAAGACCTTTCACACCCTGCAGAGGCTACGAGGGCAATGGAGGGGAAGGTAACAGTGAAGAGAGACCATTCAGTTATTATTCAAATTAATGTTACAGGTGACATATGCAGACGGCAAAACCTCCACTTACGCTCCAGGCAGGGGGAGGCTGGGAAACCTTTTCAAATTGCTCTAACTCCACAATAATTGAATGCTCATTTTTTTCAGACTGCTCTTGAATCCTTCAAGTGACATTCATTACATTGGACTTAAAGATGTGTATTACAGAGGTACAAAGCTGATTTATTATGTACATCATCTCATGCATACCTCAGCACTGTTTACGGCTTTGCACAGTTTCATTTTCTTATACTTTTGTTTGGTCTACTGAGAAATGGAAGACATTGAATCATTGTGTTAATTACAGCTGAGGGAAGTGATGTAAATGGAAAGCAAACAGCGTGGCTTAAAGCCTCAGTGAGGTATACTGTTAAAACAAACTCATTAGACAACATGCTTTTTCCAAGACAGCAACACTTTAACTAACTTAGCTGCTTTAATTTCACTTCTGAAGGTACATCTGGATATATTTAGATTGAACCGTATGTCTTCTGTGCCACTACTGTCTATACATGTTATCTGCTTGAAAGTCAGGTGGGATTTATGTAAAATATAATGCTACTGTCCTCTTGATTCCTATATAATGGGTATTTGAGAGCCACTAAGTTTATCACAACTGTATAACTTTATACAGAATTAGCCCCATTGAAAAATTTTGTTGAAAAAACAAAAAACTCAGCTGTTAATAATTTATTGTCTCTAGCAAAGTTGAGTTCAGATGCATTACATTGGAAACAGGCCTTTTCTTTCCCACTCATGCACAGCAGTTGAACATGGTCAAAGTAGGCCATCAACTCTTCCCACAACTCCCTCACCCCATTTATTCATACGCAAAGTTATCAAATGTGTGTAGGAAATGTTTAAAGCTGCAGGTCAAATTATTATGTGTAGTGTTAAAAGGGTTGCTTGAAGTGACAAACCCAGAGAGAATTATCACCCAACTCTACAGTTCCCATCAGCTCTACATACCATTTTTAGCCTCTTTTAGCTCATTGTTTTGGTTTTGTGGCCCGCAAATGTACTGTTTTGGTTCAGTCTCACTGCTCTCATCAACCGCATTTTCCGCATCACCCGGGCAGCTGTTTTCAGCGAGTGACTAGCTAGTAAACATAGCAAAGTGTCTGGTAGCTAAAGAGCCACTCAAATTCCTCCAGAGTTGGTGAAATCAAACAGAGTTAGAAAGAAAGTGAATATTAAACTTCCGACTACTTAGAGTTATACTGTGTCTGCTGGTAATACAAGTAATAGCTTGCTAACCTATTAGTCATAACAATTTTATAAGGCTATAGCCTTAACAGATGATATGATTTTGTTTTGTTGTGTGTCAGTCTTGGATACTACCGTATTTCCTCAAATAAAAACTGGTAGTCAAGTAAAAGTCAGGTGTCCAGTAATGGCCGGTGGCATGGTTGACACGCACAAATAAAGGCCGGCTCCCAATAGAGGCCGGGGAAAAAACAAGGGTGGATAAACTCCCGGTGGCTGTCATATTGTGTGCATGTCAGCTACGGTACGTATAATGTATATTTCCATCACTTTAATTTAATAAATTCAACAATATAATCAGGCTATTTTCAACACTGTTGTTCTGAATGGCCATCTAAAGTGTTATTGTGCAATTTTAGTCACTGTGGGTGTTTCTGTGTCAATGTCTCAGCCAAACTGTGTGTTGTAGTAACGTACAAGTAATGTACAAGTGCTACAAGATGGCAGCAGCTACATTTCAAGTGCTGTATGGGAACCTTTCAAGTCAATGCGTTTTCCACAACACATTTCTGCAAATATTTCACAATAAAAGCCTTGTTAAGAAATGAAGGGTAAGGGTTTCTGTCCACTGAAATGCTAGAGGGCTTTTAATTTGAAACTCATACAGGAAGTGTAAAGTAACGTAAAGTGTAATGCAGTAACCTTAACAGGGCAAACGTGAGCGGATCAAAACGATGCTTCATACTAAAATACGACCAATTATACTTATCAAACAGAGGGAATTAGAAATAAAGGCCTGCTTCAAATAAAGGCTTAGATAAATAATAGGCCCGGTCACTATTTAAGGAAATACAGTTGTTGGCTCAAACATTTTTTGTTCAGTTCAGTAGAAAATTAAGTACTAAGGTTAGCAGCTCAGCAACCACCTATCTACAACAGAATTATCACATCATGAGTGTTTCTGTGGCTTTCACTGTCTTTCAGTAAGCTTTTAACCAGGAATTAACATACAGTATAATGTGACTGTGATGACAATGGCAACATCAGTCCAAATCACCATCACTAAATAAACATCTGATTCAGTCAGTGACACTGATGATTTCACAAAATGAGTTCAGCCTGAGTATTCAGTTTTAAAGGTTAATTTCTTCATGTGCACCTCTAGAGAGAAATACAAAATAATACAATTAAAAGAGTTCAAGACACTGCAACCAGAGTACAAACAATATAGTAAAGAGTGTTAAACACAATAAAATCCCTGCTGAATGACATTCCTCAGGGGTCCAGTCAAATGATCAGCCATCTCACTTGTGAGTATACAATGCCATATTACTGGGAAATCCCAGCTTAATACTTCTGAACTGGCTTAAAACTGTATATCAGTATATTGTGTGTTGATATCATTAAGGGTTCGGCTTTTGTGCAAGCTTGTGAAAGCTAGACAGACAGAAGAGGGCAAAATAAAACATTAAAGACCATACCAGGCAATCCTGTCAATGTCTCTTTCTTCAAAATAACTCAAAATTATTGTGGCAGCGCAATACACAGCAAAACAGCATGAAGATCTATTAATATGTGATATTTGCCTCTTTGAAATAAGCAGGGGACAATTTTGCTTCGATTTCAGCTTTGTTACTTTGTGGTCTTTGAAAGTGCTGACTGTATTGTGTGCTTTACACATGGTATATGAAATAGTGATGAAAAACCTTATGATTCTGAGAAGAGTGTGAGTCAGCAGAGGGGGTTGAAAGTCAATCGACTGCAGGGTAATGGCATGATTTTATCAGCATCTGAGTCATTTTACTCACTGAATGTAAAACACGGTGTCTTGGTAACACTGGTACATGAGCAGATTAACAACCTTTGATACACTGTTCAATACAGGCTGGCACACAGAGAGGACCTTATTCCATTAAAGACACAGAAAATAGCAGTCTATTATAGTAACACTATAACTATAGAATGTCAATGTTACAATATGTATCTTTCCACCTTGACTCAGTGCTGTGTCAGTCCCACTACCCTCAACCTTAGTTGGTCAAGTTCTCATCCCAGTAGTCATCTTGATCTGACTGTCCTCTAGCCAGAGGGTGATATGTCCACATTATTATGAATTGAACTGAAAATGGTGTTTATTTGTTGAAGGTTTTATATAAATACCAGATTACTTTGACATATGTCATGACACAAATTACTAAAAATCCAACATTGAATATGTATATTCATGGTATAACATTAATATGTAATAATATACCATGCTCAACAGCAGGTTGTGAGGGTCATTCCAGAGGTCTAAATAAAAAACAGTCTCTAGATTTTCTTTCTGTTTTAAACGGCTTTTTACACCAGACTTTTAAATGTCAGCAGCTGGTTCAGGTTTGTGTGTCCATGTTTGTGCTCTGATATCATTAGCGTAATATCTTTGGTGAATCAGACCTTGAGACGGGGCACATAGCGGTTGGAAGTGATGCGCAATTCATGGTGCCACAATCCATTCTTGGTGAATTCGCCCATGATTCTTTGTATAATTGCACCTGTTGATATGCATATTTATTTTCTGCACTTGCACTTGTATGATGGTATTGCGATTGATTGTCACTTTATGTAAAGCACATTGTGTTTACACATTGTGTGATATATAAATGTGATTTATAAATAAAGTTTGACTTGACAATGCAGAAACAAACCAAGAAGCCAGAAAAATCTTTTTCAGGTTATGCGTTGGGCGAGCATTTTTCATTAAAATGAATTGAAGTTGAATCTTGGAGTCCAGTAACACTGTTATTACTTCTTGTTTTACTTTTGTGACAAACGCTTTGAAATGTTTATCTGTGACATGCTAAAATGCAGTTTAAGAGGAGCACAAGTAGAAGACAGTTATATAGTTAGTTAAGTGACTCAGTTGTTACACATGTTTTATGTTAAAAGCAAGCTTATATAACTTTTGCTGAATAGCGACACATGTGGCCACAAGTGGCAATTACAGGATCATAGTAATAGTGACTCATGGTACTGTCAGCAAGGTGCCATTGAAGCAGTGGTGGGCAGATTGCAAGCCTGAAGGCTGGAGGCTGATTGACAGTGTTGAGACATTGACAGCATACACCTCCTGCAAGGCAGGTTCATGAGCCAGTGGTCAGCAAGAGATGGTGTGCTGAGATGTCAGAGCAGATCAGCGACAAGTGACAAATCAGGGCTGTTCCTGAAATACAAGAGTCACAAAGCACGAAATGATAACTACATCTACAGGGGGTTGATATGGTTTTTGACCAATATTAAAACCTGAAGGAGTACTTCACCAGGTGCTGAGGTTTTGGGTTTTTAGCCATGCTAGTGGCATGTTTCTAGGGATGGCAATGTCGGTCTGTCAGTTGGTCCACCACTTTGGTCCAGACTGAAATATCTCATGGATGGATTGCCACTGAATTTTCTATATATATTCATGGTGCCCAGAGGGTGAATCTTAAAGACTTTGGTGATCCACTGAAAATATCTCTATTTCTACTTAAACCTGATGGATTGGTACACAATTGGGTATGGACATTGATGGTTCATGCATCCTAATTAAGAAGTCGGTCTAGACCTGCTCTATATGAAAAAGCGCCCTGAGATAACTTTGTTATGATATGGCGCTATATAAATAAAATTGAATTGAATTAATGACGTTGGTTTTTTTAACTTGTCCAATACTTTGGTTTATGACCAAATACCTGCAAAACGAATGACATTTCCATCAGTCCTAGTTAGTTTTGTGCTAATTAGCAATGTTAGCATGCTAACACCCTAAAATAAAATAGTGAACATGGTAAACATTCTACCTGCTAAATATCAGCATTAGTGTTAGCATTGTCATTGTGAGCATGTTAGCATTCTGACATGAGAATTTAGCTTTAATTCATCCATCCATTATCTATACCGCTTATCCTCAGAGGGTCGCAGGAGCCTATTCCAGCTGGCACTGGGCAGCGGGGTACACCTTGGACTGGCTGCCAGTCAATCACAGGGCTGACACATAGAGACAGACAAACATTCACACCTACGGGCAATTTAGAATCATCAATGAACCTAACCTGCATGTCTTTGGATGGTGGGAGGAAGCCAGAGAGAACCCACGCGGACACGGGGAGAACATGCAAACTCCACATAGAAAGGCCCCAGCTGACCGGTGGGGTCGAACCGAGAACCCTCTTGCTGTGAGGCGACAGTGCTAACCACTGCACCACCTTGGTGCCCAAGTTCAATTCAATTCAGTATTATTTATACAGCGCCAAATCAGGTCTAGACCGACTCTTTATATTTACAGAGACCCAACAATTCCCACCATGAGCAGCACTAGGAGACAGTGGCAAGGAAAAACTCCCTTTTAACAGGCAGAAACCTCGAGCAAAACCAGAACCAGGCTCTGGGTGGGCGGTCATCTGCCTTGACCAGTTGGGTTGAGAGAGAGAGAGAGAGAGAGAGAGGGAGAAAGCGAGAGCAGGAGGAAAGAGAAAATAAGTATGCATAAGTAAGCAATTGCAGTCATAATATTTTGCACAGTGATATGTTTGATCTTATATCTGTTTACTAGTCTCTACTTTAAAAATTTGACTTTTTTGCGTCAATATACCATATTCACACGGCGGCCATTTTCCTCTGATGTCACGCTCAGGGCGGGAAGCTCAATTACTGTAATCGAAAGGATAATGTCTCTTTGCTGTGTTCCAGGTTGCAAGTCGTTCTGGTGAAGTCAGTAACGTTATGTGACATTATGCTCACTGGAACACATATTTCTGTGTAATGTTCATACAGATTACATCCAACACAAAAGTGTGTTCCAAGTGTGAGGATGTAAGCTTCAATCCAGTTACTGAATCCTTTTTTTAAAAATCCTTTTGGGGATCCTGGCAAATTCATCTGCCCATTTACCAATTTGGTCAAAGGAAAGTGATGGTAAACAAGTCACGTTTTTCGACCATCTCGCCATTCTTGCACAGGATTTAAGCTACTTGACAGTGCAAGCTTCACACCCGTTCCCACCCTGAGCGTGACGTCAGAGGAAGATGGCCGCCGTCTGAATATGGTGTATTACAGGTGATATATGAAAAAAGAGGCAGGTTTGAAGCACCATGACAAAAATCTGTAGGTTAGTCAAGGACGTTGACTACATAAAGTTAGCCGTACAGTAAAATCTAATTAACAATTGTTAATTACAAGCAGTTACTCTTTATATGCAGTAATGGCTGGATATACAGTGAGAAGTAAAATGTGTACTGTATCTTATTGTTATATTTTGCATAATATAAAAGAGAAAAACATGATACATTTGCATTTTATACATTTAGCTGACACACTTTCCTAAACTACTTATGTTAATGTGATCCATGAAAAAACTCTGGTGGTGGCTGAATAAAGTTTGTAGTTTGCTGCTTTATAGATAATTTTAGAGAATTACAAAAGTTAAGCCCTCTGTACATTTATAATGATTTATGGACGTAATTATCCTCTTTTATTATTATTTTAGGCATCACAATAATAACTGAAGACCCTGGGTTGGGGTTGGGGGCTCTACTTATGACCCCAGAGAGTCTTGGTCCAGCCCTGATCTTGGTTACTGTATATGTATATTAACTTGAAAATAAATTACCAAGTCCTTCTCTTCACGTGGAACAATTAGCCCACACATCCTTCCAGGCTCTGACATGATTACCAAACAACTCCTGTACTCCTGTAAACTGTGGTTGTTGGGGGAATTAATGTGAACCATGTAAATGCTTTAATATAACTATTACCTTAATCTGGTTTAGCAGGCTTAGCATCCTGCCGAAGGGCTCTTCAATAAAACAAATTACTCTTAGTGGACACATAGCCTTGTGTAGCTTAGCATCTTTCAAACAGAGGACAGTCTTACTCACCAGTAGGCCATCCCCATACCTGAAGAAGCATTATACAAATATACACACATACTGTTTAACTTTAAAGCAACAAAAACAATTCAAAGTAACTGTACTGTATATCAGTATAGTACCTGGAAATGTTTACCTGGAATTGGAATACACCTTTAGAGTAGACTTTTTACTTTTCTTTTTACATTTTGACTTTCCAAACAGGTGTAAAACATGATATCATTAGTTGTTGCACTGTATTGCAATAATTGCTGGATATGAGCCATCATTAATGTTCCTGGTAATTAGCTCCACCTGTGAAAATGTCTGCCATAAAGGAAGTCTATAAATCAAATTTAAGAGTGCTCTGATGTTAGCAGTGCTATCAAGATTCAGGTTAGCAAGATTTGTTCAGACAGCATAACAACATGCAAAGTATAACATAGATGGAATATGAAATAGCCTATTTTGCTCTCAAATTTACCCTCTTGATAATGTTATTTCAATAACATTCAACTAAAACTACTGATAAAAATGCAAGTTTACATGTAAGGGCTTCCACAAGGGAGCATGAACCACTGCTGTAAAATAAAAATCTGGATATGCTCTTCACCAACTCAAAATGATTAAATCTAACACCAAAGTCAAACAGCAGTCATAAACATGCTTATGTGATCAATATGAATGCATGAATGAATAATACACCAGGGCTAGTTTCTCAGACTCAGAAAGAAGACATTATACCACTGTTTTCACAGAGTAGCACTCCTCATAATGGGCGAATTGATTTTGATGAGTAAAATTGGTAGAGCAAATAAGAAATATATAACGAATGAAAATAAAAATCCAGACATACTCATGTCTGCTCCCGCCAAAGCAGGATTCATGTGTGCATGAATTGATTACTCAGCCCTGACAGGAAGGCCCGCCCAAAGTTGATTGACAGCTTGGGTTTTCAAGGAATAGCAAAAGCAAAAGGGGAATAGCAAAAGCAATAAGGGAAAATAATTATTTGTCTTTATATATCCACATTTACATTTTACATTCCCAGATTTATTCTTTTTTATGGCACTCCTATGACTCCATAAAAAGCATGATTCCAAATAAATGCTAATGTTGCTCTGTATCTCCTGGATGTGCTAATAGCAACTGTTTGCTAATATGTTTGCCATGTCAACTTTATACGGTGATAATATGTCAAAGTTGTGTTTTCTTGCTTTCAAGAGCTCACTTTAGAATAATTTAACACTGGTGCTATCTAGTGTAGACACATTTCAGCACTTGTTAAGTATCAGGTCAGTAACTTGCATGACAGTTGATCCTGAACATATAATAACCATGTTGGTGATGGTAGTGCTATGCTTTTGGTCACATTTAAATGATTCTGTCCTATGTGTTTAATAATCATTATGAAGCTATTTTTTACTTATATTATATTGTAATATTACATAGTACAATTCTCATCTGTTAGAAAATGCTGCACATAGAAAACGCCATCATTTTTCTCATGGAAAAGCTGCTCATTAAGAGACTTTGGAGAGGGAAAATACAGTTAAATGTTTACAAAAAGAAGCCCTAAAGCAGTAGTGAAAAACCAGAGATGCTCTTATACAGGCTCTAAAGAAGGAAAAAAGCTGAAAGATACATTATTGGTGTTGAAATGGAGAAAATGAATGCACTAATGGATGGTCTTACAAAGTAACTGAAACAAAAACCAGCGCAGCAATGCAAAGTTTAAGGGTAGCTGTTTGAGGTTTTGACCACTAGTAGACTAGACTAGTAGCACGTTTTTACGAGTAGGTCCCAGTTTTGTTTGTATCTCTGAAACACGCACTTGGAAGCACATGGACGTGATACACATTCATGCTTTCAGCCAGACTCCTCTATTTTGTCTTTTAACTTTCTGTCTACACCGGAAGTGGGAATGTGCTCGCTTTGCTTAGATTGACATCTGCTGCTTGTGGAAATTTGGTTACTTACACTATATTACACAAAGTCAAGTTTTCCATGACGTGGGCTTATTATTGTGCAACTAGCCAATTATTCCAAACTATTTTATGAATAAAATACATATTACATAGTGAAAAGATGTGTTTTAATGCATGTTTATAAATAATGTTCAGATTCCAGACCAACAAATCAAAAATCAGCAGGTTCATTGATCATTTGTGAAGAATGTAACTAACGTTAATAACTTAATAACCTGATCATCATACTGATGAGTTAGCATTAGAGCTCTTGAAAAAATTTCACCATAGAAACAGCTAACTTACTGTGACACAAAGTAAGATAGTTGAGCTAGCTGTAAGCTAGGTAATGCCATACGTAACTTCTCAAAAAAGTGGTGTTCCCAGCTTTGGGAAATGTATAGCAGGCTGTGTTAACCAATCGGACCATGACTTTTCACTTGTATTTACTATCGCTAGCAATAGCAACCAGAAGTTCAAAGACAAAACCGAAAATTGGACAAACAAGACAAAATACCATGTCAATACACTGATTGACAGTTGGTGGCAGTAATGCACCAAGAAATGTAGCAATGAGCTAGCGAAAGAAGGAAGAAGACGACTCCTAGCAAACATGGATGTAAACAATGCACGGTTTAAAATGTGCAAAAACTAAGCTTTGAAAATGTTTTATGTTGAGTTGCATTCAACACGTTTGTCAGGTCTCAAGGACACACACAATGTTTTCTAGTGAGACACACTGAATGTAAACAGAACTGTTTTTGTTCACAAGAAAACTCTTCAGAGCACCTTTAAAGGCAAAATCATAAAAATGGCATCTTGAAAAGGACAAGAACCTGATAAAGAAACTCTGTCTGCTGTCACTGGGAATGTTTGCTTATGCTGACTCTGAGAGATGCCGCTGTCCATCAAATCTGATCAAACCACACCCACACAGTCCCAATGAAGATATTGTAACAGGTGGTAAAAGGATAAATATAAATTAATATATGCAGAAAATAAAACCCCTCCATTGACTTTGGACATCAGGGGGCATATTAGTTTCACCATCTCATGGAGCAGTGTGCTTGCTGCGAGGTCAGGGGGCGGTGGGAAAAATACAGGAAGTACAACATATTTTGCTGGGAACGACTGCTGTTGCTGACGGTGAAAACATTTATGAATATTCATGTTGTTTAAGAATTATTTAGCACAATACACCAATATCTTGGTTCAATGGTGTTTGATGTACTTGTCCAGGTGTGCCACTGGAGCTTCTTATCCATGAGTTAGGTAGGAAACTGTTAAATGATGATTCCTGATTTGCTGCTTTGTATTCTTATTTAATGTATTTAGCAGTATGCAGTAAATCTTCTGTAAATAGAGGGGCCACTGCCGTATTGTGCCATATTGCTAGAATAGTACTGGATTTCTTGTTATTTGCTTTGAACAATGCCATTCTCTTTTTTGTGTAAATTGGAAACAATTTCCTTCAGTGGAAGCCAAGCTTTATTTTGTTTTTATCTCACAAGGAGACCAAAACCCAACAAAATCGCATTTTGTAGTTCTGTGTGTGATTTATCCCGGCTTCAGTTAGCTTTGCCTAATAAATAATACCTAAGTATGTTTTTTCAAACTTGCTTATTTTGTCACAAATATTTAATGTTATGATGAAATGCTTAAGATTTCAAATTATTATTATCGGGGGCTTTAATGTACAGACATTAAAGTGGCACCAATTTTTCAGACAGAAAGTGTTTCCCAAAACATTGAACTACTCCATTAAATGTCATTTTTCAATACTGTGTGCACCAGAAATGAAATTCCTTTTACCGTCATTGCACTGCTGTGGAGGCAGAAATCTCAGAGACATATCTCAAAACTAGAAACAAAAAAAATACTATTCACATGGCTAGATACTACTAGAGGTAAGTGAAAAATGTGTTTTTTGAAATTTGGGTGAACCAACCCTTCAATTTTGTGTCACTCCCTTTCTCTCTTTCTCATTCTCATTTTCCATACAACTCGAGTGCCTTGCTCAGGATTCAGGTGTACTCTGGGGGAACAATGCATGGACTGAGTGCGGCTAATGAAATATTTTCAGTGCAGTCAATTCTTCACTTCATTATCCTGCGGGTGGCCCATTCTCACTGTGCACCCAAGTCTGGCTTTAGCCGGCTGCCAACTCCATCTTACACTTCTGATGTGAAGGGCCGACGTTTTCTGCATATATAACTGCCTGTTTCTATTTATACAAGATGTTTATCTTTGCCAGGCTCCCAGCTTTATTCCTACCTGCAATTAGTTGCCAGGTTTGAAATGGTTCACCCTCTAATTTCACAACTGCCTCTGGCAAGAGGAAAGGGGAGAAAAAAATCACAAGGTGTTCCATTTTAACATGACCTCTGAGTGAATAATGGGGTCCTTCAAATTGGCATTCTCACAGACCATACAATGTAGATTTAACGTGGCTGAGCTCTCAGCAGGTCTTCTGGCAAATAGGAATGTGAGGCTTGTGGGCACAAAGTATTGGTTTAGCACACTGTAAATGTGGGTGGTATGTTCTCACCAAGTATAAAAAGAGAATGTGAAGTGTCTTCAAACACAGAAGATAAATGTAGAAGTAAAAGGGAATAGTAATCTGGATCTTGTATCAATCTGTCATTTATTCTGACCATACATTAATGTAGCCAGCAGTGAATGTCACTCCCAAGTTTATTATGTAGTGTGTGTTGTGTGTGCATGGCGGCAGATCAATAACTTTTAATTTGGACATTTTTCTTGGTTCTATTTTACATCTCCCAATGAGAGGTTTGATGGTAGTTATTTGTGCCTTGTGGTGAAAGTTTTAATAGATTCTGTGAAATGACCACATTTTTCTTTGTTTCCTGTGTGCCTGCTGCAGGCCAAGTCCCAGCAACAGCCGTCCTACGAGTGGGGGTTTGGCGGTGATAGGTCCCCCTCACTTGCACTTCACAGCCTTATTTGTGTGTGTGTGGTTATTTTGTACTTGTTTTCACAATATACATCTCTTTCTCTTCTTTTTTTTTTGCAGTGTGTGTGTGGTGAGTAACCTTTACCAGTTTTCCCCCACTAGACCAGTCCAGAGTGTATCCCACCTCTCGCCCATTGTCAGCTGGGGCTCATCTGTTCCCACTGCATACTTTTATTTTCCTTTAGCAGGGTTTTTCTCATAAATAAATCATATTTCCATAAAAAATGGTTTCCTAACTATTTTACAAACGTCACATTTCATAGCTTTACATTACGGTGTGGCTCCAAAATGAACTTAAACTGTAAATGACTCATTAATTTTACTAGAGGTAAAAACTCAACGCAGCAGATGATGAAAGAGACATATTTCAATAGCAACCAAAGAAGTCAAACTAATGGTGATGGTGATGGTGTTAGAGGAAAAGTCAGCGGATCACCAAAGTCAGTAGGATTCATCATCTGGGCACCATGAATGTCTGTACAAAATTTTTAGCCAATCCAGAGATCATTCAGATATTTCACTGAATATGTGAAACCTGCTGGTGGCGCAAACTGAAAAGTCAGGGGATCATCAAAATCTGTAGAATTTATCCTCACTCTGAACCACATACAGTGGGGCAAAAAAGTATTTAGTCAGCCACCAATTGTGCAAGTTCTCCCACTTAAAAAGATGAGGGAG
>LKNJ01004200.1:0-34442 GCA_002120245.1 Maccullochella peelii | reverse complement strand
GACCTCTCTCATCTTTTTAAGTGGGAGAACTTGCACAATTGGTGGCTGACTAAATACTTTTTTGCCCCACTGTAATTATAAGTAATGGTCTCCTTTACTGACGTGCTCGCTCTTCTCTCTCTCTCACACACACTCACACACACCCACACACACATTCACAACGCTGTACTTTTATAGCCTACTTGTGAGGACACTCATTTACATAATGCATTCCCTATAGCCCCTTAAACTAAGCATAACCATCACAACGAAATGCCTAACCCCAACCGTTTCTCAAACCTAACCTAAACCTGAGTCTAACCTCAAACTTAAAACCATGTCTGAACCCTCTGAAGGTCTGTCCAAAAGTGAGGACCGGCCAAAATGTCCTCACTTTCCAAAAATGTCCTCACTCTAAAGGTTGGTAAATTGGTTCTCAGAAAGATAGTTGTACAAGTATGCGCGCGCACACACACGGCCTACATACCTATGAAGCCGAGGATGAAAACCAAACTATAGAGAGTGGGCAGAAACACCTTGCCAAAATTCCTCATATCTTCGTAGCTGCAAGGAGCGAAGTTTGCCGCATCATCGTAGTAAGATGAATAATCATAGGTGATGCTGGAATTTTCTTCATCACCTGCAGACAGAGAATTATTTTTAAATTTCAACATTTTACTTTATTTTAGATATAATTCCTGTACATTAGGATATAATACATAAAAATGGCCAGGTTGCCTGTAAACAAATGCTGTTAGTGGAGGTGAATGAAGTATAGCTTCTGGTGCTTACTGCATTAGAAAATGACAATATGTTTTAACAATATAATCGCAACCGTTTTCATAGGGACTATTTTTTTTCAGAAGAAAGTAGTTCCAGTGAAAGCTGTTCACAGTAAAGGTATGAGATTACTCATAGAGCAGGGTTAAAGTGTTGACGATGAAAGAGACGATGCTGTTTCTACATGTCATTTTTCAATGCTGTGAGCACCACAAAGAAAATTCCATTTAACTCCACTGCATTGGTGTAAAGGCAGAAGCCGGATACATCAAAACAAAAATAAAACCAAATCGATCTGCAAATAAAACACAAACTATCTGCACAGAGTGTTACCACTGTGAGTGAGAAAGTGTGATCATTTGTAATTTGGGTGAATCAGTCCTCAAAGTCAGTTGATAATGGAGGTTATTACTCCACCTGCTGGTCTTCACAGGTAATTTGCTGGAAACATTTGTCATGCCTACACATTGATCTTCAAGGGGTAGACAAAATAATGTAAACACTTTATGAAAAAGGACTTGAACTTATATCACCATTGCAAACACTGGTGTCAATGTTCCACTACACAATACACTGTTGGTTCATATGAGGTTACATGTCTATTAACAGTCAACTTGCTGTATACTGTCCATCATCCTTGCAGTGTTATCAGGATTGTTCTATGTGTACTAAATGTGTTTCACATAAAAGACTGTTTTAGATTTCTGAGTCTTTGAAATGGTAATTACTTTTTATTTTAATTCCTTTTAACTATTGTTGTTTTGTCTACCTTAGTAGACGTGCTCGTATATTAAATAACCCTAACCCTAAAACATAATAAAATAAAATAATCTCTAAACACTGTTTAATAAAGATCCAAATGGAAATCCAAAGAAAAGATTAATTGTACTGCATTACAGCATCTGGATTTAAATGGAAAACTGACATAAAACTGACAGCGATGTATGAAGCCTCAGGCATCACAAATGATCACATACATATATACATACATACATACATACATACTATATCTTCAATAAGTCAATAATACATACACATCTCTGTATACATTATGCAAACAATGCACAGTTGTTAAAATGTAGGCTATTCACCTGACATGGCGATATCTCAGTGATGCCTTCTCCTATCTGGTGTAGTCAGTATAGCTGCACTTCAGGGCTCCTTATTTCTCTGTACGGATCTTTATGGATGTGATGTCCTCAAATGTGCAGTGATGAACTAACTGTCTTAAAGCCAGCAGTTCACTATTAATGACAGAAAGAGAAGTGCAGATGTTGTTTCCTGTAAGTCCCTAAGTGTGACTGCGAGATCTTTATCAGGAGGCCAATGTTCACACGCCTGGTATATATAGACTGCCAAAATAACACTAAGACTAGCAAATCAAAAAAAAAAAAGCATGTAGGCCAACCCATGTGGTCACAAACATGTCAGACCTTTTACACTTACACAAATGACTGACTGATGTTATCTCAAAGGATCAAACTATATTTTTACCATATGGATAGAGTTTGAGTAATTGATGAAAATTAAGCATTTATGTGTTTACCAAATGATTATAGTTAGAATTATAGCTCTTTTTACTCCTTTGTAATGGAGACAAATCTTTAATATGGCCAGAGCAATGATAATTCATATTTAGTCATAGTCCAGTATAATTAAATTAAATTAAAATATCTGACTATCAATCAGGGAGTGATGGCATGTTCCTGGCGATAGGGCTACCCTTTTGTTTAGCCTACTACATTTACATCACAGATTGTAACTTTAATTAAGTGGGTCAATGTGTTTGCTTAGTGATAGTTTCAAATTTTAGAGAAAACAAACAGTATTACCACCAAAACACTATTTTCAAAAGGCTATTGGTGTCTGTCAGATGCTATTGTTACAGACTTGATGCTGTGTGAATGTGTCCTGTTTTAGGCTACATATTGCACTGTTTTTGCTGTTATAGAGACATTCTTCTTCTTCTTGTTATTATTATTATAGTATATTAATGCTGCCCATCTCTGCTGCCCATCTAACCCTGTGTAGAGCCCCCAACAGATGGGCTTGCAGTAAAATCATAGAGTGGTCTATGAGTGACCTCTTGTGGTGGTGAATGCCTTAGTTTTGCAGTCAGTGACGTATTGCATTAGCCGAAGAAACATGCAAAGCATGCTGGGGGGGATTTGAATTCCCACCATAGAATTTCAATGAGACATTATGCATAGAAGCCTTGTTCAAATTAAGACTCAACCTTTTGTTATCTTATATGTAAACCTAACGTGGAACAACAACAATAATAACAATAACAGCAACAACAATATTCTAATAATAATAATAGGCCTATTAACACAATGTCTCTTAAATTAGATGCAGTCTATATCACTATATGTTCAGTTATGGAGCCTAATTTTATTGACTCTTCTTTTTGTTTGTATTTATCTCGGTATATTGTGGTGTTACTATGGAATATAATATCATTCTAAAAGGTGTACATGAAAACAGGGTTTTGTATCTGTAACCGTAGTTTTGCAAACCTATGTACAGTGACGTTTGTATCTATAAGCTTATTTTTGTAAACTTGTGCATTTATGTTTGTATCTATAAGCTTATTTTTGTAAACTTGTGCATTTAAGTTTGTATCCGTAACCGTAGTTTTGCACACTTGTACAGTGACGTTTGTATCTGTAAGCTTAGTTTTGTAGACTTGAACATTTTGTTTTCTGCCTGCAAACTCCGTTTTGCAAGTCTGTGCATTCAGAGACACACTCTTCCAAACAAATTTTCAGAATCGCGGCGGCAAAAATACTTATGGATGTGCGCGCACAAGCTTACGGACTTTTGACACGTTTACTATGTGGTAATGTTTTGTACCTAGCTGAGAGAAGTTGGCAAGTCAACACTGTCAGTCAACAAATGATCGTGCTAGATGTAACATAAAAAAACTAAATGTTTAGAAATGTTTTTAATAATGGGCAGTCCTAGTCAGGTAGCTAACGTTAGCCCGCCATCGAGCTAGCATTAGCATAAAGTAAACTTTAACCAGTCCCTGTTTGTAGCATCCTTGGATACGATGGGGGTAACGGTAGTGTTTCTACTCACTATATTTATTATATACTACTTTCTTACTGTTGTGTTGAAAAAGAAATGTTATTGTTATCTGACTAGGACGGCCCATCATTAAAAAATATTTCTAAACATTGTTTTTTGTACCTTATCAAAAAAGTTAATGTTACATCGGACACAAGTTTGTGTATTTTGTTGACATATTGGTGGTCACGGAGGCCTGCCGGCCTGCTTCTTACATGGATCTGAGTTGACTGACTAGCACGATGGGCTGACTGACAGTGTTGACTAGCCAACTGTGTTGTGCGTAGCGATTCGAAAGACACTGATTGGTCAGAAGCTGGAGATCCCGCCCTGTCTCCTTGGCAGATAGCAAGTTTATTTTGCTACACCCTGTGTACAAAACCTTACCACGCAGTAAACCTGTCAAAAGTCCGTAAGCTTGTGCACGCACACCCAGAAGTATTTTTGCCGCCGCGATTGTCAAACTGAGTTTGCAAGCCTGTGTCTGAATGCACAGACTTGCAAAACGGAGTTTGCAGGCAGAAAACAAAATGTACAAGTCTACAAAACTAAGCTTACAGATACAAACGTCACTGTACAAGTTTGCAAAAATAAGCTTACAGATACAAACATAAATGTACAAGTTCACAAAACTACGGTTACAGATACAAAACCCTGTTATAAAGTACACCTTTTAGAATGATATAATACTCCATATGTTAGGCCTACCTGTATATCCATACGTAGCTCTCCAGCGGGCGCACAGTGAATTCCCAATGAGGATGATTGACGTGAGATCTGCAGACTAAGGCGGGCTGGAGCATAGGGCTGGATAGCGCGGTGTTAAGTTAGACAGACGCAGCAGCAAAATACCGTAAACCATGTAGCCTTGCCTTTCAAGTAAAAGAGTGGAATTTCTAAGGAGGCGGTTAAACAGCCTAACAGCATGCTGTGCACGTTATGTATAAACATATGAGTGTAACCACACTTGTTGGCTATATCCTATTCTATAAACTCCTCGTCTGCACCTCTAACCTCATGAGCATAGTTTTACATCGCGCATATTATATACGACATGGCTAGTGAAGCTCTTATTTTGAAACGCCATACCGAAAGTTTTATTTATTAATTCGTTTGGCTTGACAGTGCTCGAGGGAAAATCCGCCGGCGGGTACTAAGATTATATCAAGTGGATTTGACAAGTAACTCAGTCCACGAGAATGACTCAGTGAGACCGTTTTGACTAAAGTAAGTTGGACTTTTTGAACATTTATCGAGTTATTCTTGTGTCGTAGTTAGCCTCCACGGACACTTTGTGGTCTTTGTGCTTTAGGTCACACTGGACTGTCATCTCTGCGCACTGTCACTTGCTGGACCTGTAATACAAAATAGAGTTGTTCTTTTCTTGCCAAAAACAAGCCGTCTTATTGGTTGAGGTATGTTAGAAACCCCGGCAGCAGCAAATTAATTGAATTTTGATATGCCAACTCGCAGGTGATAGCATAATGGATATCCACCGAGTTTAAGAGCAACAGCGGATTTTGGGAGCCCAGGTTTGAGCACCGCTATCGTCTGGAGTTGGATATCGTAATTACTGCAATGACCGAGTCCTCAAAACCGCCTTTAGGGTAAGTCCTTCAAAAATAAGTACGGGCTAATTGTTTTTCCTTTGACTCTTTGGGTAACTTAAAATTAGAACTTTATAGATAATTAGTCTAATTTTAGCTTGGGGAAAAAATGGGCTTGGCTGCTAAAAAACAATTTAAATTTAACGTTAAATTTGTTGTCATTATGTCTAGTTAGGCCCTAAGTACTGTAATATTTCTTCTTGCGCTTATATATGTGGTTGTGTAATAGGGTTGCCATTAATAGGTGTTTTACTTGATAACAATAATTAATTGGTCAGTAAAGTACAATTATTTGGGCTACACTGAGTTGCAGCCCCATGACTGCCTATTCAAAATGGTTAATAGCGTCCACAGCAACACTTAAAAAGCATTCGTACCTTATAGTCAGTACTGACAACACAGAGAGTGTTCCAGCAGCCTGCTCTCCATTTGCGCCTCTTTGCCTCTCACAGACAATAGCCTAAGTATAAACAGCTCTGGACCAAAGCAGCAACAGTGTAGTTGGTTGCTATAGTGGAGAGAAACTGGCATGGCCTTTTGCCAGTGGAACAACAACCACTGTAGGTGCTGTCCACAATGTGCTTTTAATTGTGTTGTTTGGGACGTGGCTGGAGTTTGTGTCTCTTTGGTTCTTTCATCACAACATAATCTAAGGCACAAGTGCAAATATTAAGATAAATGATCGCTGGCTGAAATCCATTTAGCTGCTTCAGTTTCAGGGTCCTGGCATCATGTTTGCCTACTTATTTTTTACATGCTGTAGGGACTGTATGGAGAAACATCACCTGATCATAACAACACATAACGTTGTATCATCACTGACTGAAAATTTGCCGAAATATGCTAGTGTTGAGAGCAGTGTCCATACAGTACTTATTCATTGCAGTTTTCACGTAGGATGGAAATGGCTCTTGGCCTTGGAGATGTCATTGTGATACAGAGAAGTAGAGAAGAGTTTTCTATCCTAAATGAAGTATGGACAATTTACAGTTAACGTCTCATTTGTGCAAGTTTGCATTACGTATGATGAGTAAAGGTTGTGTTAACTTATTTGTTGTGGTCATTTTTCATAATTTCTCATTGATAGAAGGTGCCTTCAGTGGCCTTAATTGTGATAATTTGCAAAATACAGCTGAGATACTTGAACTTATTTTCCAAACTGTTTGGACTGGTTTATCTGGAGAGTTGTGATGTCTTTGTGAGTAGCTCACTGACCAGATCCTGTATCAGCAATAATTATGGGCTACCTGGGTGCTAATTTTGGTAATAGCTGTGTATTATAGAGCCAAATGTTGCTGACTTCATCAAATCTTAAGTCAGCATTGTAATTATTGTTTAAAAATGGGATTTATGTCCTTCTGTCATTGTAGAAAGGCTCACACGTTTTAGGACACTAACTACTCACTACACTCATTCTGTACTGTAGGTGTGTGGTAAAGGCTCAACAGCAGTGTAGCGCACATACAGTATACAGCAAAATATGGGTGTTCTTCAGTGGCAATATGAGTAGAGTGTGATGAGGTGAATTAAAGTTCGGTCTACTTTCTCCTCTGGTCTTTCAAGTAAAGGTCCCTTTAACCAGATACTCTTAAATACAGTAATTTCAGACACTCTAGAGCTTTTTGGCCAAATTACAAAGTAGACTGGTCACAGAGTCAGCTGGCAGAGGAACTGAAATGCCTTTTTATCTGGTCAGTGTGTGACATTTCTGTCCATATAAATTACCATGACAACTCCCTTTGTGTTGGGTTCTCTCTTTTGTCATCACATCGTAGCTACTTTACTATAGCCCAGTCCTAATGAAGCACAGCTCATAACACTACTACTAGGAAGAGACTGCTCTTTTGGGGGAAGTGAAATTTGTTTGTACCTTGCCATTGAAATCTGAGCTGTGTGTGATTGTGTGTGCTTCAGGAGTGGTGGAAAGGCAGCCTGAATGAAGCCTCAGTTCTGAGCTTTATAAGCCTGTAATTAAGCATGGACACACAAAAAGCAACTTCCAACCCCCCCAGAGACTAAATGAGTGCTGATTTCTCACAGTGCGCTGAGATCAAGATGATTCAAAATCTGGCAGCATGCTTCCCCACCTGAGGCTAAAGAAATGTCATTAAAAATACTTTACCTGAGCCTCTTTGTATAATAATAAATTTGTGGCTAGAACTTGCTCCTGATTACATTTTTGGTCCTTTTGTGTGAGTTGGAGCATCATGTACGGTAATTGCATGTAGAGTAGACTAGTTACAGTCCTCTCTCTTAAAGTCTGCAGCACACACAACAGTCTTAATTAGCAGACTGGTGTTTTCCTCTACATGTCTGGGCCTGGTGTTTATGTGTGTCTGCCTATATGCTTGTTTGTGCATTGCGTGAGCTTTAGTCCAGAAGCCTCTGATTAATGTGGTTTGGTTACATGCTCTTAATTTTAGTATCCATTCCCACAGAAGAAAATAAGGAAGCAACAGACTAACATAAAAAACAGAAGAGTTAAGAGGGAACTGCTCAAATAAATGTAAAATGTATGGCATTCCTCACTTGTGTTTTTTTTTTTAAATCTTCAAAGTGTTTTACTAAGCTGTTACAGGCTTTAATAGACCTTTTCTGTTTTTCTGTCTGGAGACACAATCATGTGTGATGTCAGAACCTTGTGAGTTATTTTGGTCACATGGTTCAGTCCCCATTGATGATCAACCACACACACCCTTCTTGTAGACCAACACATTTGCTGCCATTTATCACCGCACAGGCTTGGTGCATTTCTTATGTCTAGAAGTTTCCTCATGAAGAGCAAAGGATAGAAAAATAGAAAAGCCTTACCACTCTCAACATCCTGATTTGAGCGCCGGCCATCTGCCTCACTGTTGGTAGGTCACATGTTTTATTTCAAATGCATCTGTTGTTTGTGGTAGTCTCAGTTCTGTTTTAAAACACACCCACAGGAAAATCGGGTTGGCAGATTTTACAGATAAAAACAGATAACTCTCTGTTTTTCCTCAGCACAAACTCAGAGATAATTATTGTATGTCTGTGTGCACTCATGAGCACTGTATATGGAGGCAGCACAACACCAGTTGCTAGCTGCAGTGTAAATGCTCATTAATTTGAAGCTGTGCCCACTGGACTAAAATGTCAGTCTCACCCGTCGCATAGTATTTGAATGCCATGTGTGTCCGTCAGTCCATACAGTTTCTTAAAATACTCTCAGAGATAGACTAGGTATTGTAAGATAATGTTTTCTCTTAGTGTTGTGTCTTTCCCTGCTGGGGTCTCAAATTATGAGAGATTTTGAGACAGATGCAGACACAAGCTCCCCACCCTGCACGTCCTTCACAAAATCTTCTCTATTTAGAAGATTAAGGTCCATGTGGTCAGCCACTAGCTCAGCACTGCTGACTAAGGGATTCCCCTCTTTTTTTCTCTTTTACTTGAAGGCTATACTGTATTTACTTTTACCAAAGAGAAAAATGTTTTGGTGCGTGTGGTCACATCTGGAAATTTAGGGTTATTTTTATGATGGGCTAAATTTAACTCCTATGAAAACTGAGATAGGTGAGAGTGAGCGAGAGTATTTGAGGCTATGCGTTGTTGGCAGCAGTACAGTATGTATCTGGTAATATCTGCATCCATTTCACAGGCCATCCTGTTTTAAATAGAGAGGGTGTGGATGCGATGCTTCCATAAGCTTGTTCTGCAAGGACAGAAGCTTGACCAAAGTACACACTGACTGAGCATAATAGAGTCATAAAAAAGCATACAGTTATTATTATTAATATAACCTTTGCTCAATTTATGGATTTAATAAGGAGTCAGTGTATGGTAGAAATATACAGTAGCACAAGACTGACTGATAAAGCTTATGGTTGTTCTGAACATACTGAACAAATGAGATAAAGTAGTTAACTTCTTAATTAAGTGCTGTAAGTGGTACCCTTATTCACATTTTATGAGAACTTACAATCTTTAATTAATCTGTATGTCATTAACAATTACAGCAATGTCTATTGTGGTTAATGTTCTACATTGGAGTTTGTTATAAGGCCTGGCACAGTAGGATGTAATTAATGGGTTCTTGGTCTCTGCACAAATCAAAGCAGTACAGGCTCTCTGAATATATTAACTCCAAAGCCATGCTATGATACTGCTATGATACATCGGAAACATTTGAGATATCTAGACTGGCTTTATTTATAGACTGTTAGCCCCCACTACATTATCCACCCTGTTTTCTGCTATTTACCAACCTCTGTCCCTGGTGAAAGAAAGCACCGGCAGACACCTTTCACACCAAAGTATGCCTGTGTATCATTCTCAAGCATCTATTATACAGAGTATCTGCCTGTACTCTTTGTATGCAGCTGTTATGGGCTGCTCAGATTTATTTCTGGAAGCCTGCAGTCATATGTTAGTCACTGTGGTATGTGGGTTTGTCAGAGAGGAAGACAGACGGACTGCACATGTGTGTGTGTGTGTGTGTGTGTGTGTGTGTGTGTGTGTGTGTGTGTGTGTACAGATTGGACGGACTCCTCAAACACCAACTGACGTGCCATAGCAGTGGGATCACCTGATAAGGCAGAGGTGGTGGAGTGGAGTGCATTTCTCTTCTGCAAGTTGTGATGGTTTTGCAAGTTTTTAACTCCTTTAAGATCGTTAAGATCACCTGGTTTTCCCTGACTGCCCAGGAATACACAGGTGAAAACTATGGCCCTTTTATTGATGTCACTCAATAAATCCACCTCAGTAATTAAAGGATGGCTGGAGATGACTGAGATGAAATAGGCTAAATGGCTTGAAACAACTAAGATGTTAAGGAAGGAATGGAAATACTTTTTGGCAAAGGTCTACAAATATGTCTATCACATTTGGTAAAGTAAGGTATCCTAAGGGAAGATAGACATGTGTTTTTTTCAGCTGTTCAGACAGAAGGGTAAGTTGGCTTCCTGCTCCTATTTTTGGAGAATTATTGTTGTCTTGGAACATGTCTCATGTTCAACTGTGTCACTGGCCACGTGGACACGATGACTACATGGGTCAAGAAAGGAGAGGATGGGGTGGGGTGCTGTTACAGTAAGTGGATTTCTCTCCTTTAAGTAGGAGTGAAACAGATACTTCTAGATCACCGGTTGCTGGTTTAACCTGAAGTCGTTGATATACATCCTGAATCTAAACCCTTCAAATTACTGCAAGGAGTGTAAGCAACCTAATTGATCCCAATGAGTAACAATTAATTTAGCACCTGAGGTGTGGTGCTGTCCTTTTATCTCCCTTGGGTTATTATGTTACTGTTACTGACTCTGCACTCCTGTTGAACAGATTGTTCAGAGCTCTAACCTGGTTGTTTTAATAGTGGCAGAGAAGTCGTCACTTGATAATCAGGTAAACCAGGTTACATGCAGCAACCTGATAAACCATTTAAAGATTATTTTAAATGCTGGGACACTACTATAAACACTGCAGCCTCTTTAAAGCATGCTAATTGTATTGATACAAACAAGCAAAGTGTTGGGATTTTTCTACACATTAAGTCCACCATAGACTTCAGACATTTTGTGATTCAGGTTAAATTAAAGCTCCAAATCTGAGTATTACTTAATCATTCAAATGCTGAGAAATGTTCATGATTGTATACAAATTGCAACCACAGACTGTTACGTGGCATTTGGTTAAGTGCTGTCAAAGAGTGGAGCCAAATGCAGGGGCGTAGCACAAAATTCTGGACCCTGTACATAGGAATTCTCCATGGACCCTTCCTGGCATTCACGGCTATTCAATCTAGTATTTTTGTGGGCCCTCTGTGTACACTTTCACTGATTTCCTGTTATTATTGGTTAAATGGATAAAACGAGGACAATACAGTACTTTCATGAGCTACAATAATAGGTTAGCCTTTTGTGAACTATTTGTTTACTTTCACCTATGGATAAGACAGTTACTGCAAACTAAGAGGGAAAAACAGGCACATACTGTGAGATACATCTTTTGACCCTGGGTTTGTGACATTTGGCCACATACCATTGAGTGAGGTAAAGCACTATGCAGTGAATCATTGATTTAGGTTCTTTTGGTGTATTGAATGGGGCAGTCATTAGGTCAAACTGCAGTTTACCTGTATAAAATAAGGAGCATTATTCATTGTAGAGAATTATGTGATGAGTTTTGTAGAAATGGGTGTCTGTCAAAATCGAACTCAGCAGGTTATCTTATGTATCCTCTAATGTTAATGTGGAAGTAAGTGGTTACCTGTGTAAATGTCATCATGTCTCCTTCACCATCCCTGTCAGTATACAGTGCATGTATCCACATATCCACAGTGCCCTTTTAAATGTTTATCCCTGATTCATTTTGATATTTTATTACCTTGCACACCAAACAAATTAGAAATGCATCAAAATTGGTGTCTTTACAAACTAGTACCATCTCCAAAAGATCAATGTAAGTGCAAAGTTCAAACAGCGCAGAAACGCAGAGATTCAAACAAATATGTGTACAGTTTATACTGTGGTCTATGTTTTGCTCTAATTTTCTGCATTTTTTACTTGGCTGTAGCTATGGGGGCAGTGGGGAGGTTGTAGTGTGAATACAGAGAGTCAGACTGGCATTATCATTGAGCCAGTTTACTTGGCATTGCAGTGGGGTGGGGTTTTTCACCACATGGCTGGTAATATGAGGATCAAGGCATATGCTGAACTAGGAGGCTGTGTGCCTAGCAACTGCAAACAAATGCTTTACTGGGCTCATATGTCTCCAATACTCACTTCTCAAGTCTTTCACACTCCCTTTCTGTCTTTTCCTTGCTTTCTGACTCTGCTCATTTTTTCTTTCTCTGGGTCTCTCCCTTCTCACCCTTTGTATGCATGCATCCAAAATCCACAGCTGCTGCTAAACTGAGGTCTGCACTCTTCTGCAGTCAAGTGGTGTAAATATAGGTTGCCATGGGGATGCCTTGACACCCAAGGAGTATGCTGGCTAGGTAGAGTGTGTGTGAGTGTGAGGGGAGTGGCTGAGGGTCCAGGATGTGTATCATTCCCACTGTGTCCAATGCACAACAGGAGGTTAAAACTCAAGTGTGCACACGGACAAATGTGGCATGTGTGTGTGCTTACATGGAAGTGGGTGGGTGTGTTCTTGAAGTGGCACTCAGGGATAAAAACATGCATACTTTGTTGATGTTTCTGCTCTTTGCTGGTGTGTCTCCCAAATAATATTCCATGCTTTGAAGGTATGAATCGAGCCCATTTGAAAATGTCTTTTTGTACTCATTCAGCAATATGACTTCATCTTTTTACACTGAATTTACTTTACAGTATTGCTTTGAATTAATTTTGTTCTCTGAGGTGCAGAATAATATCCTTTTACAGTACTACTTAGGGCTCAGGGTCCAAGGTCTGGAATGGAACCACCATCACTGTGATCAAACCATCAACCTTGCGACTGATAGCCAACCAGGGAATGAAATTAGCACCTGCCAAACACAGGGTAAATGTTGTGGCAGGTTAACATTTCAGGTCACCTGCCATCATGGCAGATAGATTTTTCTTCTATTCTTCCATTAATAAATATTATTTTTAAAAAGCAATTATTAAGTTAAGAATAGTCAGTGATTAAGGTTACATGATATCTTCCATATTTCTACTGTCAGGTCCCACTGTCTCAGTGTTTACAATTCTAAAGCATTCTACACAGAAGTGGCAGAAAAAAAACTGAGTGGCCGGTAAAGATGTTCAGTAACCTGCCAAAGGTGAGGAAAAAACGTAATTTCAGACCCTGTAGCCAACGCCGTGCTACCAACTGAGCTGAGCTTTTATTCTCAAACTAACAACCTTTAAAGCCAACGACAGGAGATGAAAAATTGCTTTCTGGAGCTATATAAACATGAATGTGTTTCTTCAAACAGATGCAGGTATTGTAGATGCTCAGTAGAGTTCCACAAGACTCTACAAAGTTTTAGTAATTTACACACTCCAACAACTGCTTTGATTACATAGCTGGACAGATTAGATCTGAAACACCAGGCTTCTCCTAGCTGTATAGGCAATAATGTGGCCTGTGTTGGTGTGTGTGTTGAAGACAGCCAGCCAGTCATTTTACTTGTCAAAGGAAAGGTCTTGCAGGACAGTTGAAATCTTGTCTGATACAGTGTTTATTTTACTCAAACAAAGAATGTAACTGGTGACATTTATTTTAACATTAGTCCTTATTATATGCCATAGAGTTTTGGTTTCATCCATATTCTCAGAATAAAGTTTGTCATAGTGAATGTAGGTCAGTCGGCGCGGTGTTTTTGGCCAATTAATCTGCTCCATTCCCAGTTGGTTGTCTTCATAAAAGGATAGTGGCTCATTGTTTCAGTGATCCTATTGTCTGACACTGAACAGACTCTCATCTGACGCGATGTCCATGTCTGACTGGGGACACGTCTGACTATCTGTCTATCTTAGTGACTGTCTCTCTGACTGACTTACTGACTTCATGAATATTTGTGGCTCTGTCTGCTGCCTTATAGCAGAGCTTCTGCCTGTCTGTCTGTCTCTGCTTTTCCCATGAAGTCCTATTTGTAGCATTCTATACCATTGCATTGTTGGTATCAGTAGCAGACTGACTGACCATTTTTACCATATTGGAATTGCTGACTGGAGGAAGTGAGTAGAATATCACGAACACACAATCTTTTAATTTTATCTTTTTATTAAGGTTAGAAGGAAGCTGCCAAGTTCAGATAGCAGAAAGTAGTTTTCAACTAAAAAAAGACCACTTGTAAATGGAATTTGTTTTGGTGGGGTTGGTGCTGACAGAGCACAGTTCAGAGCATAAATATATTCCGTTATTTTTATAAGGAAACATTTTAGGCTGTGTTTCCATGGCTAGGATAAATACAGTCACTGACAGTTATTTCTTTCCCAAACAAAAAACTTAAGGTAGTCTCCAGTGTGTCTGAGCTGTGTTATGTAATTTAACTTCTCAACTAACAACAGTAATCTGACTCTGACGTTCATGGATTTGCATTGTGCACATATTGGTGCTGTGTTTGCAGTGACCTCGCCAAACCTGTCATTTGAAGAGCATTTCATTTTTTTTCTCACATCCTGAAATCATCTGACACCTTTTCCATCCCTCTGTGGGACAGTTTTGAATCTGCAGTTTCATTTTGTCCTGTATTCACTCACACTCGTACTCACACACCCAGGCTTGATTCATCCTAACAAGGAGTGTGAGCATGGTTGTATTTGGGTCAGGGAGGAGGTAGCCTGACATATACGCACACACTGTAAATGCACTTAGATACACACAGACATGCAGACACTGAGGCTAATCTGCTAAAGAGGTTGGCACACAGACAGCAAAATAGGATGACTGGTTGGCTGTGTATAGGCCTATGTCTTACCACTGCTTACTATTCACTGAGAACAAAGTAAAGGTTCTTACAGTTTGTGCCCACCTAAATATTACAGATATACTATTCTGGTCCTGGCACTAAAGGCCAAGAACCAAAAGTTCAGTACACTGTATTTTATTTAGCCAAAACCCTTGTATGGATTAAGACAGCATCAACGTCTTTCCACTTATAATCACCAGTCAGACTGTGTGTATCACTGACCTTAAAGAAACACACCACCATTTGGGAAGATTGACCTGCACTTTATGCCATTAAGAATGACATCATAGACACCTGAATCAAGCATGTGTCGCTGCTAGATTATTGCTCCACCATAAACACAGTGGCACACCCTATGTTCAGTAATAGCTGGCAGCCTGCATTTCTCTCAGAAGTGCAAAATTCACTTGTAATTAATCATAAAGCTGGTATCCTTCATATGTTTATAAATATTACTTTAATATATCCATCTTTATGATGGAGTATCATAAACGACAACATTTTCTCCAACCACATTTACTGTGATTTAAGTAAATATATGTATGTATCTATAGTTTAATAGCTAATAGTTTTAAATCAACAGCGGTTTCCATGCTACCAACAACTCCATCATATTTGTTTGAACATCATTTCAGTTACCTCTCTTTGCTGGAGAAGAAGGGATACGTAAAATTTACATAAAATGTAGTACACAGAACTTTTTTTCTTGCTGGTAAAATATGCACAACTCATCTGTAATAATATTCACAAAATATGCTACTTTCCACAATGCTATTACATTAGCTCTACTGTATATTGTATGCCAGTGTTAGCATGAGATGCTGTGTGATTTACCTACTGGGGAGACTTTGATGATTTTAGTGTATGTTCCTGTCCAATCAGCTAACCAAGTTGTCCTGGAGGATTTTACCACAGACCACATGAGTGTACAGCACCTTTGGCAGTTTGAGATTAATACACCATCTATTTTTTTTTTAGATTCTTACTTTTGAAACTTTTGGAAACTTTGATTTGAGTGCCATACATACCTCAAGCATAAACAAATAACTGTCCCTGTTAAAAAGAAAACCTTTCATCTACACAGATTTAATTGAGGATAGTAAAAGAAATATATCCTTGTTAATGCTGTTTAGTCAAGTGAAAATAACTGTGGTGGTGAAAGGTCCATTAGTAACCTTCTGTGTGTGTGTGTGTGTGTGTGTGTGAGAGAGAGAGGCCATTTGTAACTCAGTCCCTGTAGCAGCTCAGCACTTACTGCCCCCCTGTGCCGGAGCAGGGTTTCCTGCTCTTCGTTTCCCTGCTTCTCCTTTACTCTCTCTCACTCTTTCTCTCTCTGTTTACACTCACTCATTCTCACTTTGTGGGAGACGAGGCTTTTCCTAAAGGAGTCTTTGTGTGTGTTAGAGAGAGAGGGAAAGAGAGAGAGAGAAGAGAGAGAGAGTGAGACAAACAGCAAGTGAGAGGGAGAGGAGGATACTAGCTGACTGTGTTAAGCCTGGCCGGGGCCCAGTCCCACAGTTCCACAGAGCCCAGTTCTATTTACCTTCAAAAACACAGACTCACGAGAAAAATACCAAAAACTCATACATTTAAAGGTCTCTAAGCTGCTCATGAAATCACATTTCTTGTGAGTAAACAGTACGTTTTTAAATACACTTTTATTCAGAGCACCTTGCAGTTAGTGATTAGAAATGATCTACACCGCACTAGATTATGATCAATGCTGTCAAACCCTTAAGCATAGTCTGTCAGTGCCATGATGTATCCATTGTAAATCATAATGAGTCAATGACACTATGGGTCTTGTGGGTGAGAGTGAGTTGATATCCGACTTAGCTGTTAATGGTTAACTGTGGCCAGGTTAGAGTCCGCTCACTGTGCTATGTTCACGTGCATTCTTCCTTCGCTGTGCTGTTTTCGCCTTTACACTGGGCAGGAGTACCTTGAAGGATACGGGATTAAACACACATTCTCTCTGAGAGTGTGTCTAATCCTTGGAACTGGATTTATAAACAGTCTGATATATAGCACTTTTGGAACACTTAATCATCACAAGGACTGTTCGTGACGTGAGTGGTCTGTTTTTCTTTTGTTATCTAAGGCTAATATTTGCGCTGTAAAGACAGAGAGGGAGTGCGTGCTGAAATGTGTGGTATAGAATAGCTATTTGTCATTGTTAGCAGAATCAAGAGTTTGATTTCTGTCCAATCAGCTGTCTCTGTCAGGCTGAGTACAGTTTATGTTGAGCCGAGGTCGAATGTGCAGATAGCAGCATCTCGTTGCCAGCATGTCATTGACATCTGCCACATCTCCACCCATATGAGCTGTGGTTTGAGTGTGATTTGTGTTTTTATCTGTTATTCTATGGTTTTCATAGAGCTATTGTCAACACCCTAAATTATGCATGGTATGCACCTGAGCCATCAGTCTTATCTTATTTTATCTTAATATTTAGAGGGTCATATCCCGACGGAAATTCTTGAGATTGCTCAAAAATTACAACAGCATAAGAATAAAAAGAATAGTAATGATTGTAAAGTGTATAAGGAGTAAATGCTAACACCAGTGCCTAATAGAATAACAATAAAAATAAGATACATTTAGTAAAATAAATAAACTAACATAGAAAAGTAATATTGGCAATGATATTGAAAAAGTCATAAAAATGTATTATTGCTGCTTTGAATAGTTTTCGCTGCTACAAAAATTGTTATTGATCATTGACATCGTCTGAGTATGTCTTTAAATAAACTGCCCAGGCCTGGAATAACATTGTTTGCATTAAAGTAAGGCTGTCAATCATTTTCCTCTAGAAAGCTATTTGAAAGCAGACATTGGTTATGTGACATTACAGTATTTTCTAAAAGTATGAGTAAGAGTGCTTAGGAGTGATATTAGAGAGGGTGTGTTATTATAAATTATTGAATTATTATTCAGGGGAGTGTTAGGAACAGATGGAATAAGCAGCTGCTCAGGGCTGGATCATTTTGACAACCAAAAGGGTCATCTCAGCATATCTGTAGACTGTTACGTAATCTAAATGGAGAGAGACTGTGTCACAAACAGAAAGACAGAAAGAAGTCATTGGTATTCAGGCTGCTCCTGAGGTTGAGGCAGCGGGCTGCGTTCATTAGGCTGTCGTGCTGTGTAACTAAGACTGAACTCAAGAAAAACAAAACTGGCTCAGAGGAACCAAAAAAGATTTATTTTGTTTTAATAAGAATTAACAAAAGTGAGTCTGTTTTTTTCCTAACATACATACATACAGTGTAGGAAACTACAACAAACATCTAAAAAGTTAAAAATATTCTCCTCCTCCATCTTTGCCATTGTCATCTCCCAGGAGGAGAATGAAGGCACGTGCCCCACCTCCACCGCCGGCCCCTCAACCTGCCCCACGCCACATCTTCAGAAACACTGTACCTGATGGGGGTGGGACATCAGGCATGGATGCCAAGAACATGCTGAGGCCCACTGTGGATTTACAGCTAACCCTACCATGGGGTTACCAGACTTCTGTAACTGAGGATGGCAGGTGAGAGGGGCACACAAGCACACATTTCCTCTGGCTCTATCACTCCCTTTCCAATGGTTTTTGTTCAGTGTGCCTTGTTTTTACAGTGCACTTGGCTGTAAAATGTCTGCTCATGAATACTGTGTTGTTTGACTACATCTATCCATCTATCCACTCCAATTATTTATCTATAATCATGGGGCTCTTTGCTATTCCTTAGCTGAACAATATTTTGTGTTCTGACCTTCATTGCCAGTCACCTGACAAACAGTATGAGACCTGTTTGTCGCTTCTGGGTCTGTTTGGGTTGCTGTGCCAGTGGGGCCTTGTCAAGGGGTCCCAGTCTCAACACAAGCTTTGTCCCAGAGAGCTGACACACGAAGGCTGACCTGCTAATTCTCTCTGCCCCTAATGAGGTTCTCTCCTTTGTGGCACAAACTCAAGGACGCCATCCTAGTACAGAACAACTAGGTGCACTTTTAATAACCACAGACAAACTTTAGACCAGTAGGCACTTCTGTCTACTTCTCACTAGTAGTAAAAGTAAGTTGGTATTTATTTTTATTATAAATGTAACTTTCTACGCTTAAACATGTGGAACTCTTTGGTAACCTTTTCAAACTGACATTCCTTAACTATTTCTAGTATCGCAGCCAAAGGGCTCCATTTTAGTACTATTCAGCATCCTTTGTTTATCTGATATGAGACATTATGTTGTAGTCGCCTATTAGAGTGTCTGGTTTCCTTATTCTAGATCATTTCTTGGAAAGGAATGTATGATATTACATTTTAGTTTCAGATGGACTGTGTTTACAGTTCACCCTCTGACACTGCTTAGTAACGACGTCAGAGCTTGATAGTGTGATAGTTCATATGGCCATAGATAAGACAAGGCCGAGGTGTCATAAACACACAAATGTATCTGTCAATGTATGTAAGCAGCTGATGCTAAGTAGCACAACCCCCAACCATTACTGTAACAGTAATGAACAGTTAAACAAGGTGAAGTAATACTTCACCTTGTTTAACTGATAACACTAATACTTAAAAGAAAGAATGTAAAGACAGTAAACAGTGTTTTATGCTCATATTTCAAATACTGTAGTTAAATGTTTGTTGCTCTGTTGTAGGAGAATTGTAGGATAGAGATACAGTATTATGAGATGCTAGACAACTATAACGCCCTGTATGTGATTAAACAAAATGTAATATTTTTTTAACAATAAATTTCAATGAGGAGCCAATTACGCTTTTAACCTTTTACCCCTCAGTGTACCCTAATCCAAATCCTTGAGCAGCTGTAAAGTTAGATGCATTACTTCCGCTCTCCTATATATTCTTTATCTGGTCGTGTCATTGATTCTTTGTACTAATATCATGCTTATATTTAGATTAATATTCAAACCCAAGATGTAATTTTTATGATTGCTCAATTACATCAAAGAAAAATGACATGCATAATCTCAAAGCGTGTCATGACTGGAACAGTTTATGGTGTAGACTTAAGGTAAAGTTCAGTGGGGATGAACACTGCTTGGCTACGTAACATGCCTTTATAAAAATGACCCCATGTGAAGCAAGGGGGGGTCAACAGGTTAAAATGTAACATCTATTCAATACCACATTGCATCATTCCTTTCAGGATACTGATTATGTTGTGACTTGTTTTTGATGAACAAGCAATCTTCAAAATCAGCATAAGAAGCACATAACACAGTACACTGGGTCTGTTAATTGCAGATTGCCCTTTTAGTTGTAGACTGTGTCCATGCGATAGTGATTGTCAATGGTGTCCTTTGTAGTGGTATCTCTCTCACTTCTGTCATCTGATCTGGCTGTTCCCAGAAAACATTGGAGACTGTCTCTTTCCTCCTCATCAGTGCACACTTCAGAACTTCTCCTGTGGCTTGATGGACATAACTAGTTTGTCATATCATCAAGTACTCAGCAATTTGTCTGTCATTATTTCTTTATGTCGCTAGGTTTTGTCTGTCCTTTTATTGTGGGAGGCTCTTTAGAGTTTCTGTCTAGATGAACCACACAGATTAAATCTACATCAAATGAGTGGAGAGGCTTCTCTGCCTTCTGTTGTTGTTTTGGGGCCTTTGTTTTCAATTCTCCTGTAAATGCTACAAAGACAGCCTTTTGCTCTTCATCGCCATTCAATCTACAGTATGTTTGTGAAAACAGCTCAGTGTTTAAAATCATATCCTTTGTGTCTATCAGTTAGACATCCCCTCTAAGCGCATCAGGTGGGAGTGTGTCTCTGTTTTGCTGTATGAAGTAATTACTATTCTTTTTACTAGAGCTAAAGCTAGGTAGGCTTTGTAACCCTATCTTCTCTCTTGCCTCCCTCTCTTTCTTCCTCGCTCCCCATCTCTTTCTGTGGTTCTTTCTTCCTCCCTCCCTCCTCCCCTCTCTTTCACTTTCTCCCTCTCCCCCCTTCTCTCTCTTTCTCCCTCCTCAGTAAGGCGCTGATGGACCTGCTGGTCGAGCTGTGTAGCTGCTACCACCTGAATCCAGCACTGCACACCCTGGAGCTGCTGTCGCCCGAGGGCCATACTTTGGGGTTCAAACCCAACGCGCTGCTGGGCTCCCTCAACGTAGCCTGTGTCCTCATCAAGGAGAAAGTCTGGGAGGAGAAAGTGGTACGCAGACCGGCGCCCAAAGTGCCAGAGGTGAGTAACAGTGGAGTCTTATACTGTGATGGATGCTCTTTTTGTCACGTGTGCTTTGCATTTGGGATTTTATACATGTCACAGCATGTTTAAAAAAAAAATGCTGAAATTAGGTTTGTTAGGCTTGGCTCGGATTCTTGTGGGTCAGAGACATTTATATTTTAACATATGAGTGCAAGATACCCCAAAGCTACCCATGTTTTGTTGTAATGTAGATTAATGTAGTCCAGAATACCAGTGAAAAAACCCTTAATATAATAGTTGTGCAGTCTGCATGTACTGTATGCATAGCTCCTTACCCTGTAGCCCCGTGTAATGTCCATCCCTCCCTTCTCTACCTTTTACCTCTGACTGCTGGCAGAAAGCAAGGCCTTTCAAACCTGTAAGGGCTCATGCTAAGGTAGGAAGCCAGTGGGATTAAACTGGCCTAGCATGACACTGGAGTCAGTTCTTATACACTGTATTTTGAGTGGGCTTTTTCTTTGTCTTTATCAGCTGCATTCCTCTCTATCTTGTTGTCATCGTTTTTTACAACTCACTTGCACTCACCATTCGTCTCTTTCTCTCTCCCTTTTTCTCTGCCTCTCCTCTGCTCTCCTCCTACAGTTTGAATATTTAATGACTGACTTACCTTTAGTTACCATGCATTATTTCTCTGCTCTTCTCAGGGCTCACTGGCTGCTCTCTCTCTCTTTGACCCTGCCTGGCCTACTATTTCAGACACTGCTGTCAGTCATCCCTCTTCTCTGTTTTATCTGTCTTTTCATTGTACCACCAGTCTCAGCAGTAAAAATGAAATTATTTAAGTGTGATATACTGTACACTCAGTTGTCAGTTTATTAGGTACACCCGCTAAAAATAATGCAGTTCAATACGACAGCACTGACATATATTTATAACCTTCACGAAGGTTATAATGTTGGAATTGTTTGAGAAAGGTGTTGATTCAACTTAATTTGGAGAACTGTATTGTGTTATATTTAAAGCTGTTTCCAATATTAAATCTGCCTTCATTGATATGAATGGGGTGGACAAAATATAAGAAACATGTTTCAGCAAAATGCAGTACAATTTAACATCCATATTACGTTATCAAAAGTAACTAGACTGATTCAGCCAATAGTAATTAAACATGTGTAAACCTTGTATCTAGCCAAGTGTTCAATTCCTTTTGGAAGGCAAACTTTAGCCTCAAGCAACAATCTTTCACTGGTACACGAGGAATAAAAGCTCAACAGAAATAGAAACAATGACAAACGGACAGACGTGTGTATTAGGATTTCGATTAAATTAAACACCATAATGTGATTGACTGTAAACTTGTAATTAGTCTCAAGTTCTCAGTTTATCTGTCCGATTATCTATTTGTGACCAACATCTGGAAAAGTACTGGTCAGATTTGCAGAAAACTTTGGCACATAGACACACTCCCCAAAGTAAAAAACCTGAAGTGATTTTGGAAAACCCATGACTTTTGTCAAGCACCACCAACCAACTCACCCAACAAATATACAAAGGACTCCTACTGTAGTGCTCTTATGTATGATGACTGTCATCTATCAACAACAGTTTAGACTGTCAAATGAATGGCTTAATGGGGAAGTCATTAGACCTTGACTCTGAGTGCTTTCATGTATTTGAAGGACCTTTCCCTGTTGTGATACATAACATTGAATGTCACTTTACTTGAAATACAAAAGCCACTGAAGAGCTACAGACTGAAGAGCCATTTTATGAATTCTTCAGGCTCTTGACTTCTGAGTGGGGTGTGTGTTTTTATAGAGGCTGATGTGAACCACTTAGTGATAAAGACTGTTGTACAGTCTTTATCACTTGACACATGACACACATGACAGAACACTAGTCTGTCATGGAGAATTCAAGATCACATGAATGCATGCACACAGGCATCATCATCTTTAGTCTATTAAATGTTTCTTTTTCTGTCAGCAACCAAAGTCTAACCTTAAGTTACTCATTATTGAAGTGTCTTTGCGTGATTGGATGTCTCTCTCTCTCTGCTCCTCTCCTCTCCACATATTGTACATGTATGAAATGTTATGTAAATGTTACGTTCAAGATTTCTTTGTTGATATTATGTTGGTTGTCACTGAACTGCTTAAATAATCAAATCTATCACATCTCTGTTAGGTCAGTCAGTAAGCTTTGATTCTTTTTGTCTTATTTCTTCCATTAAGGCCAACCTCTTTCCTTTTTGCCTGCCATAGAGATGTAGCCAATAGGGGACCTCCACTTGTGCCCTAATTGCCCTAATTAGAGTTTTATCTCATACAGTTGTTAGACATTAATGTCTCATTTTTCCTCACCTTTCTCCCCTCTATGTATCAGAAAACAGTGCGTTTGATGGTGAACTACCACGGCAGCCAGAAGGCAGTGGTACGGGTCAACCCGTTCATACCACTCCAGGCTCTGATACCGGTCATCTGTGACAAGTGTGAGTTTGACCCTGCACATGTCCTGCTCCTGAAGGACAGCATCAGTCGCCACGAGTTACCGCTGGACAAATCTCTGACAGAGCTGGGGATCAAGGAGCTCTACGTACATGATCAGAGTCTGGGTAAACCTCCACCACTGGCTTCTGTCTATGTCAATTTCTGTTGGGGGTTCAGTCACTTACTTACTTACTCAATGTACAATGTATATTGAAACTGATCATTTATAGATTAGGTGTTAATGGAAAGACAAAAGCTTTATTGTTGTTTTGCTATTTTGAATAAAGTCTCTTTGTTGGATTCAATTAATTATTAAATGAATATAGCCCAACCTTGGTTTATACTCTGTGAAAGTGGTTAAAGCAGATAAAAGATGTCATCATGGATACTGATAGGTGCCTTGGCTTGTCTGGCTATTGTGTCATATTATCTACTGTTGGCCTGCAAATTAATATCATCCCCAAAGCAATTACTGTAGCATATGCTATGTGAATCACATTGTCTTTGTAAACATGTATGAATGCATATACAAACAAATAGATACATAGATACATACACATTATGTTTTCCCTTTCATAAGTTTTAACTAAACTACAAATTTGACAGTTTTATCTTAAGCCACCTTAAAAAGGCAGTGATCAGAATAAGAAAGTAGCACAACAGAGCTTATATAATGTCTATTCTGTCATGTGAGCTCCTGTTTAGGGTGTTGAGGGTTTCCACTCCCTACTACCTGATTTTGACCTCCATATGGCAAAAGCCTCTACATATTGCAAACTTAGGTTGAGCTATATAGAACAAGGGTGTGGTCGCTGGACTGAGCCTGAGCCTGAATCCCTACAATCTACAGAGCATGCTGCCCTGTCCTGGTTGAGTACAGGAGGAAAAATAATTTTCCTATCACCTTCACCACCACAGCATGTCCAGCATGAAAAAATTTGTTGACATAAAGTTTCATGCAGTCAGAATCAATATTGGTTTAACCAGCAGCAGGTACAACAGAGCATAAACAAAAATATAAGCTTGTGTTGTGTTTCTTACAATATGTTCATCTTAATGAACCTTGGTAAATACAATGTGTCCCTGGGGGGTACAATAATTAGAATACGACATCCTTTATCTAGAAGGAAGTTTAAATTATGGTGTAAGATCTGATGTTATGGTTCATTACCATGGTAACAGTCCACACCCATTGATATTTATAGATATTGTCCTCGTCAGGAGTGTGATCTTAGAGGAAAAGCTTGTGGTTTATGGTCATGTATATAAGCAGGAACATTTAGGACATTATGTAATTTTTATGGTCAATAACGCTTACGTAATGGTTATATTTTGGTATTCAACCTTTCACTGTTATTATGAAAGACATGTAACCTGGTTTATTAAGAAATCTACACATTATTTAGTTTGTGGCATGATTAGTTAAAATGCACAAAGTGTTTCTTCTTCTGGTTAAACGCTACCAGCTGTGTTGTGGTGCAACAGAAGTACAAATACAACAGGTGAATTGATTCGTTTTTATGCAGGTCAGTTATCCTATAAGTGGCTTCATGTGTTTATAAACCTTGTCATGTTTTCCAGTTCTCCAGCCTAAAATGGCTTCTGCTCCAGCTCTTAACTACTCAGGTATTAGTCTTGTCTGTCTTGGTGTAGCTGGTTCTAACCAAATGTAGCTGTTTAACCCAACAACACTGCTGCTTGCTTATTAACCCTGCTTTTTTTAACTGGTTTGGACATCCATGTTTGCTTGTCAATCATACATCTTCAAAGAAATGATTTGTTGGTTTAATGTCATTGTACTTTTGATACTGATGATTGTTAACATCATCAATGTCTGTCATTTTGAAATGATTTATGATTAACGTAGTTTGCCTCTGCTTTTTTCAGAATCCAAATAACCCAGTAGTATAACTTTAGCTCTGTGATTTTCCTAATGGTTAGTTTGCCTTCCCTCCCTGTCCTCGAGCCAACAGTGTTATCATGCCACATTTTTACTTACTGCTTTGTAGACAGTGAAGGTTAGATTGAGGTGGTCTTTCAGAAAAATAAAGCTATAGCGCCCTCTGCTGAGGAATCAATTGTGTTCACTTTGTGAATGAAAACAGGTTGAGTATTTACACCTTTCCAACTTTTTTTTAAATAGGAATGAAACCAAATTGGTTTACATGTGAGAGTGCAATGTAAATTCACAGTATTCTACTATGATGGCAATCCCAATCTGAATTTTGTTGTTAACTTAATTAACCTATGCATGCCAGAATCATTGGCCACTCACTTCTACTGAGCTCCTCATGAACTTTTTCTTAGAATGAACCTGATTTATTTGCTTTGCTTTTATGAGGCACTGACACTATCATGTCCAACTCCTCTCCTTCTCCTCCTCCTCTTTTTCTTTTGGTAGACTCCATCCGCTCCAGTACTACCAGTTTGGGCAAAGGAGAGAAGAAAGGCCTGCTGGGTATCTTCCAGTTCAGCAGGAGGAAAACCAAGGTAAGACTCCAGATCAGATGTTGCTGTTTCTTTTTGTTGTATTTACACAAGAAGTGTATTCATCTCACTCTTTAATAGTTTCAGTTTTTGCAGTGTAATTATGTTTTGTTATCAAAGTTAATTTTGGTCATACATACACAATATTACATTGGAATTATTGAATTAAGAGCAGCATTAATGTCATAACTGTCACAGAATTTAGCAGTGACTTATTTGTACAAGTGCCATGAGAAATATGAGGTGGTGTGATAATTTACAAACTAACCTTGAGTGGTGCATGCCATTCTAATTATTCAGATTGATAGCTGAGGCAGGCTAAATGCATGGCTGAACAGTTGAATGCTGCATGTTAGTTGTGCGTTCTGTTTGCAGACAGAGACAACATCTCTGGACATGGATGACTGTGATGATAAAGTAATCCTAAATACAGACACACAATCCAATGTAAGTATTACTAACAAATCTGACAGTGTCCAGATGGGATGCGTGAAATCAAAGTGGGATTTTGTTTTACTTTGATTGTCTCTGAAGCATTCCAGTCACATACTATGGGTGGACAGAATAACAGTACAAACCTGTACAACCTGTATTACCTGTTCAATATAATACAAGCCAGTAACAGCACAAACTACAGACAAACCTTGCACTTGCAACAAAAATTGGTCAAGCTAAACAAAGGTAGTACTTATTACAGGTCAGTAGTATTGGAGTTTGGTTGTTTCTGTTGTTATGTCCATTTTTTGCATGGCTGTTGATACTCCGGCATTATATGGCATTCAGCCTTCTCTGTATAAGCCTGAGTGCATAATGTCTTAAACAATGTACTCTATGCCTACTATACAATGCCTACTGACAATGCCAATATCATCAAAGCTTATCACTTTAGTGAATGATATATAGACATTATATATTATATAAGTTTTCCGGCAGTTTAAATGTGCAGACACTTGAAAATTCCAGCTTTGAGTAGAATAGTTCTGCAACATTTACTCGATAAATAACTAGTCAGTTGACAAAAAAGTTTAAAACCAATTCATTGTTTTTGTTATTATTTATTATTATTTTCTCATTAAGTAATTTTAACACATCATGTGTCATTGTTTTTGTCATTTAATAGAGTAAATGATTAATAAATTGATTGTAAAATAATTATTACATCAGTTGATAGTGCAAATAATCATAAGGTGGGACAAGTGTTTAAAATGATTCAGGTAAAAATCATGTTTATTTGGCTGCTCGCGCAGCTTCGTTGAAATATTCCTTTAAGCCTAGGACGATCTTCATAGAATAGTGGGCTTTAATGCAGCTTTCTCTCTCTGATATGATTATTTCTCAGCCAAGGACTGTTATCAGACCACACACATGCATTCGTGCACACAAGCAAGCACACACATACACACACACACACACACACACACACACACACACGCACACACACAGACACACAGCCTGATCATATCAGCCTGAAGGCATCAGATTACCCTACCTTGGCTACACTAGCACTAAAAGCCTAGCTTCTTATCTCTAATTGTTCATTAGGGGCTAAACTACTGTGTGTGTGTGTGGTCTTAAAACACTAACATGGTCAGAGAGCATCATGTTATAGAGAAGTGCTGATTCTGAAGCAAACTGACTTAGGGGAATATGTTCTTGGTTTTTAATTTTATTTTAAAAGACATCAAGGCCCATATTTAATTATTTTATTTACGTATCTCAGAGTAGCAAATCAGCCCTAACTAATATTCTCAGAGTGGCAGGAATTTGGTCCCACTTTTAGGCATAGCAGTTAAACAATTGTATCAACTTTATTAGGAAGGTCATCCTAACTGTCCCAACCTCCTAATCACACAATGGCATGCAGTTATAGAAGCAACAATTTGGGAACCTCACAACTGGGAAAGCATTTTTCGGACCTCAAAGCTCCAATACCACTCATATTCAGTAATTTGTCCTCTTAAAAACATGATTGTACACGAAAAGATTTTACACAAATTGGTGGTTTTCTGGGATTTCTCTGTGGCATAAATTGTTTTGATAATATTGTTACTCCAAGCACAGATGAAGATGCATTTCAAGTAAATAGATATTAAAAGATGTACTCTTAACCTTATGAACCAAAAGCCTAGAAGTATCTTCTAAATTAATATTGCAGCCAACACACATTCACATTTAATATGTACTTTTACAATTTAAACAGCGTTTATGTGCAAGGACTGAACGACATGCAAAAAAAATCATGTGTTAATTTTGTCCCGATTTTAGTGGGAATGGTAATTTTTGCATTTCATTTTCACTGCAAAAAATATTAAAATGGTGATGATTTAAGAGTTACTTAACACCCCCTGAAAATCTTGTTTTTGATGACTTCCAGTGGTCCTTTTCATCTTGCTGTGGTGACGAGTACAAGTGTACTTAAGTGTGTATCACTACACCATGACATCACTGTTGAGTATGGTTACAGGTACAAAAGTACCCACTTCTGACCACACCCAACCACACCCAGCCAGCAGTGGTGCTAGTCAGAGGTGAAACAGACTTGAAACTTTCAACCAGAGAGGGCAAGTTATTCCTTAAGTAGCTTGTCATAAACCCAAAAATTATGATCTTTTCTGTATTTAATTTTGTCTTCCCCAATCAAATGTATTTAGCTAAGCCTCTAAGTATGTAAATAGAAAGAAAAACTGCCATTGACTGTCATTTTTACATTTGCGATTTGTAGTAGAATCAGTTCTTTGAGCCCTAAAAGGCATGCAGGCATATACAGTATGTAAGTCATGTTACTTATGCACAAGTTGTGCAGAAGTTCAATAGGTTCCTTTTAAGTTACGCACTTTGTTATTATGAGGACACTGTGAGTTTGGGTTCCTCCCAAATGCTGCAGTACATTTGTTACAGGGAAGTTTTCCTCTCTCACAGATTTCAGATTGTTTACCAGAGGGAAGGAGGAGAAGAGAGCAGGTGAAAAGTCAGACAGAGTTCATGTGAATTTTTCGCTTTGAACATTATATTTTAGGTGAGATGAAGCTCCTTTTTTTAGGATTTCAAATGGAAATCACATCAGTCCTTCACTTGCATCATTTCTTTTTTGTTCTGTTGGTCTCCTGTCATCTCCTGCCCCCTCGCCTTGCTCTTACCCCTGTCAGTCACACAGCACAGTAAAAAAAACAGTTAATATTTGTATTGAATATTTTATATTGTTTTTTTATGAATAACATATTGTATATAGTAAGTGTTACCTTGGTTATAGCATTTTCACGAATGCTTAGTGGTACGATGTATATGGTAAATGATAATCCTGGGGAATGATGTCTCATTGCTCAATAGTACAAAAAGTACAAATGTGTCTTGTGTCTCTGTCTCAGGAAGTTCAGTGCAAGGCAACAGGTTCTCCAACAAAATATTATTTTGCATGCTGTAACAATCAAAATACCATCAACAGCCAAAACATATTTTCACACATGTGAAATGTCCCCAATGTGAAAAAAGCTGCAGACTCTGCTCTCCTCGAGGGCTCTTTTCAGAAGTACTGTTCTTTTCCCATCCCTCCCCACTGTGAGATGTTCTAACCTTGGGTCCAATTAATTCTAATGACCTGAACTTTATGTCCCTTTTTGCTCTGCTTTTATGCTGTAACCAGGCATTGTCTGAACGGATCAATTAATCTGCTTTTAAGCACTTTTCTTTTCTTCATGAGGATCATGGGTGTGTGAGGCGGGGTTTGGTTCCCCCATGGTGCCAAGGCTCTGTACCAAGCTGAGCCACGGGGAGATTCAGATTTTCAGGAGCACTTTGGGCTCTCTTTGATCAGATATTGAAAGCTATTTTTTGTTCCAATGCTTCATGAGTAGCCACCCTTTGAAAATGCGGTTGCACTTCAACTTGGTCAAGTAAATGTCACAATAATTGCTGTTACTGAAGAATGGACTATACCTTCAGAAATGTGTGCATGCGTAGTACGTGCATGTGTGCATGTTTAAACATTTTTTTTAACTTGAATACACTGTAAATGAGGGGAGGGGGATCTCCCTCTGAGATCAGTTTAAAAGTTAATCTAGATATGAAATAAATGCTCATTATACATTGTCAGTTTTAACCCCCAAATCAACCTTTGAAATCAATACTGACAGTGATGCAAGTCCTGTCAGTGCTTGTGTTTGTGAGTCAGCAGGATATCCTACTATGTAACAGTTTTCAGTTAAATTTGGTTGAAAGTTAGACCATGGGCCAAGAAACAAGGAGTTTTTGTTCCAGATTCTTTGTTTGCTTTGTTCTTTGGAACACAAAGCAAAATGTCCTTTAAACTCTTATACTTTTACAAGTTTCTTCATATGTATACTTAACTTCCATATATATTTATCAGTCTGACCTCACCCCCTATTTTTGACATCACCCACAGGGTCTGTCCACAGGGGTCCCCAGTGTAGAAGATAGGCCCAGCACCTTGGGCCAGTCTCAATCAGCCATGAACCTACCCAGGATGTCTCCCAAGGCTGAGGCCAAGAAGAGGAGGGCCCCAGCACTGCCCGGGGCCCCAACACCCACCATGGGACACACTAGCTTCGAGGGTTATCAGGTGAGGGGATAAAAGAGCTGTGTCGAATTTGCGTGTGTTAGTCAGATTAAGACACATCGATGAGATGATGCATACCACTAACTGGAAAACAGAGCCTTCATGGATCATTTCAGTTATTTGCATCATGACATAAAACTGGGTTCAAAATTGTGACTCTTGCTCTGCATATGTCCAGTGTGGTAAAAGTACTAATTCATACCTGCAGAGCAAACACAAAATCTCACCATCTCACACACATGAAAATGTGCACAGAAATGAATTGATTATTGTATGAAGACATTCTGCAGTGCATACACACATACATTCCAAAAAACAGTATAAATATAATAATAATAAATATTATGTTATAAGTATAATTGGGATTATAATGATGCCACAACCCCAGTTTTCTCATTTTAGGAAAGGTCCTATTATGTAAGATATCCGAATCCCTTAGCTTTCAGGATTGACCTGAAGTATTACATCTGACAGCTGCAATCTGTTTGATGCAGCCTTTTCTTTCTGTGTTTTGGCCTGAGATTCATTCCCTCAAGGTCAAAGTGACCTTGACCTTGGGAGCAACAGCTCCCTGCAGTCTCATTATAGTGTTATGGCAGCATCCTGGGAAATGTTGTTTAGCAACCAACATCCTCCCTCCCCACCATGTGATAATACGTTTTGTTTATTTGGAAGAGCTAGTGATCTTGATAAATGTTATTGAGAGGAAATGTTGTCCTCAGGACGGCATGGAGAATGGTGTTATCCTCTTTAGCTTAATTAACTTAACTGAAGTGAGCATGGAGGAGCAGAAAACATTTCTGAGAAGTGATGACAATAGTAAGTTACTGAAGGAACTGCAAACCTGTGAATGATCTGATTCACAATGTCTCTTGTTCTTAAAAAAATAGCAAGAAGTTAAGCATTGAAAGCAGTAAAGATGGACAGTAATTAAATAACGTAGCTATCAGTGGACCATTTGAGAAGGTTTAAATGTGTCCTTCCTTTATGGTATTCATTTTTAACTTAATTATATGTTTGATGTTGCATTGTGACTATTAAGAAGCTCCTTATAGCTGTTGTGCTTGTTTTTAGTACTGCAAATTGTAGTTGTGCAGAGGGAGACAGTAATTTATCTGTCCACCTGTCAGATTAAGAGTTATGACAGACACCAGAGTTGAAATACTGAGACACCACTGGGAGTCACAAGGGCAGCGTCGTAGAACAGGAGTTGGGAAGGTCATCTGAGGACTTGATCACTGGTCTAATAATAGATTTCTCCATCTCGCTCTTATGCCTTCTCTGAACTGTTACCCTGTCTCAACACAAGTCTCATGTATATTCATGCACGTCCACACATTGCAAGGTCAGGACACCTCTCATGTTTCAACTCTCTGTTTTCTAGTGTGGCTTTTTGAGCAGAGAGATTAAAGACAGGCTGTTGATGCGTTCTGCTTGTCTTATCAACAGTTCAGCCTTTAGGCCAATATATATGACAAAGTGACAGAGTTTCCCAAACATGTGTATATGTTAAACTTCTCCTCCACTCTAAAATATATATATTTTCTTGCTCCTACAGTTGAATGTTTGAGCTTCACTGTACAGAATGATCTGTGCAGAGTTTACACTAGAAGGAGATTTTCACATTCATCTGCTGAAAGTAGAAAGTTTCCATGTGCTCACTGACAATCCCATTTTCAGGGCTGGGCCCACAAGCATGGTTTGTGATATCACAAATATCCAGTCCTGGTCCAATATTCAACTTGCAAAAGTGTGATGTGGAAACTTGAAGCCTCCAGCGCACACATACTGAGAATGAACTTTACAGTGAAACAGGAAGCACCTGTTGTCCAGCAGTTCAACTTCTGTCTATAGAAAATGGATTTTTAATGAAGGAGAAGATGTCATTTCAAAGATTTTAACAACACAATTGAACTTTTTTTGTGAAAACAACATATAAGATACAAATTATTTTTCAAAGTAGAGCAATTTGTATACACCATGTCTGGAGGGGATCTTTAAACAGAATAGCAACAAGTCTATAAAAAGTGGAACTTGTATGTTGATTTTAATGTGCATTTTTAACATTTAAGTGGTCACCATATTGATTGATAGATTAATGAATGGATGAAAAGTTTAAATTATTTATTGATTGTTTGATATTGCTTCATAAGGAGGATATATGTGATTAGTCAGTGTCATCTGAGGATGCAGTAGGTGGCAGGTGTTCAAAGATTAGCAGCATGCCTGGCCTGTGTTTGTTGCGTGGATGTGATTAGAAGGAATTTAGTTGCATGACAGTGAAGGGTGTCATGGCAGCCAGGACTTATCAGGATAGTTTTTCAGGGGCATTGACATTAAAGAGCTCTGCATGACTTGTATCTGTGGCACAATTGTACATGTCAAATAATATCACATCGCAATCAGACTCCAAGTTGTACTTTCACGTGTACATGAAATTTGGCATTGTAGTAGCTGGAGGCAGTATTAAGCTGCACTGGGAGAATTGTTGCTTGTCAGTCGGTGAGTGCATCATCTTCAAACGCTTCAAGCTCCAGTGAAAACAGATGTCACGCTATACTTTTAAAATATAATAGTTCAGATACAGGTTTGTCCACAAGGGATGGGCTGGAAGTGGGCCAACTCACCTGGCAGAACTCACACACAAATTCACTAAATGTGCAGTTTGTTTTTGTCGTATTTGTTAGGTTTGTTGGATTTTTCTGGCTCAGACTTGTCATGCACAAAAAACACTTTCTCAACTCTGCTGTATGCTGGTTTGTGTTATAATCTATCCCACCTCATGTAAATACTGCCTGTATATACAGTATGAGAATGTGCGTGTTAATGTGTGTGTCTAAGACATAGGAGGATTAGGCACATGATAGCAGATCATATGAGAGCAGCTCTCTATGATGACTGTCCTCATTATAGACCTCCCTCTGCGGCGATCAAGCTTAGGTGGTCAACTAATTGCAACTTCCAAGGCACAGGAATGGAAGCTGACATCATAATATAAGCTATTAGGATGATGAGATTGTTATAACGAAGCTAAATGCTTCAAATAGTCTTTGGAGAGGCAGAGATCACTAAGGGTGGTCATTTAAATCATAGAAGGAACATGGTTAGATTAACGTCATTGACAAAATTAGGAGGTCAGAATCTCTTTATATTCAACTGTGGAAATATTGGTCAAATTCAGGGCCACAACTCTGTCTATCACAAATGATACATTTAGGATAAGTACAATTTTTACTACATATAGCATTTCACTGTGGCTCTGTCCATTGCTCTCTTTGCTTTCATTTTTCTATTGTTGGAAGAATTGAGGCTAAATTTATGTTTAATGTCCTTTTTACAAGTAGTCTGGATGAGCTAAATACCTGAAACGTAACTGCAATGTAAACTTGTGTAAACCTATGCAACTAAACTGTCTATTTTTATTTTTTTTTAGAAATAAGTTCACTATTTGTATTTATCAGCATAGCTAGTGAAAAAAACAAGGTAATCCATTTTAAAGCACTGCTTGTAAGACAATCAATTTACTTCTCTGAGTACCTCACTGTTGTACAGATAGTAGAACAAAGAATAAAAGTAAAAATAAATTCTGAATTGCTTAAAGTACTGTTGCTTAAAAGAGACTTTAAGCAAGTAAGTTTAAGTTTTGTAAAAATTGAAAAGCAATAAAATGCAGATAGTCAATAGCACATTGTTTCTCAGGTAGTTTGAGTGACCATTCATACATGGTAGTTATGGCAAGCCCTTTTAACATTTAAACAGTAGGGGTAATATCAGTTGTGGATATCAACAATTGCTTTTTGACTAGTTAGAATTCCAAGCCAACATATCCATAATGTAATTTTGACTAGTAACAGTTCTAATTAAAGATATCAACAATTAATTTCTTACTAGTGGAAATGTTCATTGTAGATATCTGTAACTTAATTACAACTAGT
>LKNJ01004199.1:0-37318 GCA_002120245.1 Maccullochella peelii | reverse complement strand
CTTGGCAATAAATCTGATTCTGATTCTGATTCTGATTCTGATGTCTAATGTTTAAAAGGTTTGCCTACTCAGTCGCTGAAAGATACCAACCACCTTTATGAATACATTGTTATTACTGGTAACCAGTGTTAATCCATGTTTAAATGTCATGAACAGCTGATTTACAAACATATTTCCCATATGTCTATATACACGTATACATATGCACGGCACATTGAGTAAAACACACAGTACATATCAGGGTCCATACTTGTCCTAGGCATCTCCCTCTTGAGAGAGAAATAAAACAGGCATATCCACACACTATGTACACCCTACTGTAGTAAGTCTCACTTACTACATTGATATGTAAAGTAAAAATCAAAACGTAGCAAATAGATTGTTTGGAAAACGAATGAACGCTAGGTTGTTTTTCTCTAGATCTAAATCTAACATTTAGAGCCCTATCCAACATCAACTCACAGCAGCAGATTGGATTTTGCCTACTTTTGCAGATTGTTTCCCATGAAGTCTTCTGGCAGAGGGACCCCAAACTGTCGCTTTAGCTCTGGTTTCACTCCATGGCCTCCCAGGGAGGTGTCGCCCACTGGAACGCAGTGGTGGCAGAGTGAGTCGTCTCAAGCAGCGATGTTTCTGGTGGTCTTTGGTTGCCCACTAGCGTGGGGATGCAAAAGTCTTTATGCAAACACTGCCGCAGGAATTGCTTTGACAGCCAAGCAGGCAAGCGCTGTGTGCGACGATTCTTGATTCGTAGACGGCAGCTGGAGTCGGATAGCGGCTCTGCTAAACTTTGATTTTAAATTCGCCAAAATAAACTTAAATAGTTTCGGTGGCCTATCGACACTACTTTCAGAGTTATTATGAACGCCGAGTTAACTGAGGTATAAGGAATAATAACCCAAGCTGGACTTGCTTCCAGCAAGTTAAAATGCACGCAGCTTAGGTGAGGAAAAGAAAAAAAGGCCAGAGAATAAAATCAATCTCCAGAGAAAATTTAAAGCTAAGAGCTCCTTAGGGATGGAGAGCAAAGAACGAAACAGAGCGAATAAAGGCGGTCTGAGTGATTTGATCTTACCATCAGATAAGGGCACGTATTGGAGGCTTAGAAGTGTTTTTCGCATTAACTTGCTGTGCGTCCATTGATTAAAGGCCTTTTCCTTGTTCTGAGGAATAATGTGGTTTCTTCTGTTTTATAATATATAATTTGATATGCACCGATCACATACTTCCCATAAATATAGTCAAATCAATAGCGATTATACCACATAAATGTAACTGGGTTCGCACTAAAGCATTTAATAAGCATACAGTTTACACTGTTTCAAAACATAGTTAATCATAATCTAAATCATACTTTTCCTACTCAACTATAAAAAGCACTACATCAGTACTGCTAATAAAATGGCATCTGTTACCATAGTTTGATTCTTAACATACTGCTTATAATCAAAAAAGCTGTAAGACTCAAACCTATGGTCACTAGGTGGCACTGTGGTTCCATGGTAAAACAGTGGAAAACATTGTAACTAATCCAATTTCCATGCTATGATCATCAGGGTTGGATCAATCAGAAATAGGAAAGACATGCGTTATCACATCATTGACTAATTTGATAATCGACAATCAGAATCCAAACTTGCTTAACACCCAGAGTACTCTTCCCAAGCCCCTTTCTTCAGAAATGCATCCCAAGATTTATGTCACGTCTGTTGAGTTTCTTCCTCATCTTTACCAGTGTGAGAGGAGGGGGGGGGGGGGATCCAGTACATATGTATGGGGAAGAGAAGTTGTTTTATACTTGCCCGTATGTCCTTTATTCAGTCTATACAGGTAAAACTCCAGTCTCTGTCCCCAGAGAAGAGTCTTTTGATTGCCCGGTATGTTCTTAGGTTTTCCTTGTTGTTTGTAATCAGATGAATTAAAGCCAGGGCCGGGGCTGTTCCCAGTCTTGCAGTCAATTAGCATGACACCAATGTACCTTCATGAGAGTCAGAAAGTCTAGTTCCCAGGTCTGGGAGGTGTCAGGGTGACATCTTTACTGTTGGGGAGTGATAAGTCAGCTCACAAATACACAGGAGGCCAGGAAAGGGTGTTTCTTCAGGTCACTAAAAGGTTTTGTAGGACCATAAACTGTTCTTACTTTTTGGCGTTTTCAACCCACTCACCTCCACTTCATGTGGTTATATACTTATTTGGGAACGACAAGGGATGTTTTCCCTACACTGGGGAAGCTGAGGTAGAGACTGGTGTAGTCCAGGGTAGGGAAGAAGGGCAGGCAAGACGAGGACCAGGAGACTGGAGCTGGAGCAGGCGGAACTGCGAGGCAGAGGAAAGAAGCATTAAGCAGAGCCGAACAAACAGAATACGCTTGCTAGAACCGCAGACTGGTAGTGGCTACGATCTGGCAGTGTGGAAGTAGCTGAGCAGAGTATAAGTAGAGGCCTTGATTACTGAACAGGTTGCAGCAGGTGGGCTTCTGCCCTGACTCCCGCTCACATGTTTCCATTCACACAATCACACACAGCGAGAGAGAGGGAGAAGCCACTCAGGGAGTGGCAGTTAGGTGAGGGAGACACAGGATGGGAGATAGAGGGCGTGGCAGGAGCAGATGTAACACACAGATACTTTACACTGTATCCAAAGCTGCTTCTTCAGTTCATTAAATGTCTGCAGCCATCTGAAGGCAGCAGGACAGATGTTAATAAATCTGCAGCCTCTGATTTGAAAAGTGCTGCGCCAGAGCACAGTGCCATTACACACAGCTGTCCACTGTGTTTACCTTCATTAAATCACATGCGGATGACACGCTGCTATAAAATAACCTTACACACCTCCACACACATTGGTTATAGCTCGATATTCTGTCTGTTTTTGCGTGAGACATTGGGTTACAACAACTCATTAACCCTCTGCGTCACATCCTCCTTTCCAACTTTCATTTTAGCAAAAGTGTCGTTTCATGTTTTATTTTTTAAATGCTGGAACAGACAGTGCTGTCACATCACTTACAATACGGTCAGACTATTTATGGCGGGAGATACAGTAGAATTAAAACTGAAATAACGTTGGCTTGATGCAATTGTACATCAACATATTTATGATTTATTTCTATTATCATTGTACTAATTAACTATAAAAAAAAACCCAAAACCCATCTGCCTCTGGCTGCAGATTTATGGTGCTGTGTGTTCTCCTGGCAGCACTCCTTTCAGACAACAATCATTTGTCCTTCCAGGTCCCTCCATGTGTCTTTCCATTTGTTGAGCTATTTTTGTTATGCTCCACTGTGATTGGCTCAGCTGTTTCAGAGCTATAAGACCAGTGATGTTATTGGCTGAGAGTGGATTTATTAATCACCTCTGATCTATATTCCAGTTCACCCAGCTCTTGCACTGCTGCTCCAACATGAACCAAAATAGCAGGTGAGCTTGGAGATGCCCACACAGCCTGTGTGTGTCGTTGCGATTAAAGTAGGCCCCTAAGTCAGTGCTTCTAATGTGGGACTCTGCAGCACCATTGCGATCACATGTAAAGTTTGATAAAATACTTTTTTTAAATATTTGTCCGTACTGAATGTATTTTCCTGAGTTGAAGTATGTCATTTTTAGTTCTGTCATGGCCACACTGAAAGGGAAATGTTTGACAATTAGAAAAGTTCTGTCACAGTTAGTACTTATATCTCTATATGGGATGTTAAAGCATACAGCTCCATAGCTCTCCCTCCCCTGGGCAGTTCAGATCACAAGTTGGTCTACCTTAAGCCCTTCTATAAACCTGCAGTCCAGCTGCAACCAGTGATCCGGAGGTGGTCACAGGAAGCATAGGGGACTCTACAGGGCTGTTTTGAGGTGATGGACTGGGATGTTCTCTGTAATGCACATGGGGAGGACATAGATGGACTCACAGACTGCATAACACATTATGTAAACATTTGCCTGGACAGCCCCACTAAGACTGTGGGCTATTTCCCCAACAATAAACCCTGGGTGACCAAGGCCATCAAGGCATCATTGAACATGAAGAAGGAGGCCTTCAGAAGTGGAGACAAGGAGGAAATGAAGGCGCAGATAATAATAATAATAATAATAATAATAATAATAATAATAATAATCTTTATTTATAGAGCACGTTTCAAAATCCATGTTACAAAGTGCTTCACAAAGGCAGCAAAATAAAACAGACAAGTCATAACGGCATCAGGTTTTAAAAGAAAACAGATACCAATACAGTGTAGGAAAAGCCAAGAATAGGAAAAGAAAAGAAAAATAGAACTGAGAAAAAGATCACAGAGGGCAAGTAGTGTTACAGGAACATCAGGGAGGTGTGGAGTAGCATAAGAACCATCACTGGCCATGGAAAAAAGACTGACCAGGGAATGGAAGGAGACCTGGATAAGGCCAATGAGTTAAATCTGCTCTTTAACAGGTTTGATGATGTGGCTTCTGCCCACCCTCCCCCCAGCTTCTCTTAAGACTTCTCCTCTCGGCTCCCTCACCTCATAACCTTTCTTCAATGTCTCTGTCCATTCCTCCTATTGTCCATTCACCTCCATCTCCACCCCCCTCCCCTTACCCCCACCTGGCTCCCTCTCATCACTATTTACCTCGACACTCCTCCCCCAGGACCCTCACCCTACCATCTTTCCTCAACGACTCTCCTCACTCCTGTCCATTCACCTCTTGCCCCCCTCCCCCATCAGGCCTCTGGAGATGTTGCATGAGCTACGAGCTTGCACAGAGGCGTTTATGCTTAACGAGCTATCCGTTGCAATATTCTCCGCAACGCCAGGGGGCGTACAAAAGAAGTCACTGGAGAGGCTAGTCCTGAAGCACTTCCGTTCATTAGTCAAGCCATCACTGGACCATCGCCTGCCAGCCCCGCATTGGAGTGGAGGACACCATCATCTTTCTGCTGCACAGGGCTTATACTCACCTGGAAGAAGCAGACAGCACTGTAAGAGTGATGTTCTTTGACTTTTCCAATGCTTTTAACACCATACGACCTGCCCTGTTCAGGACTAAGCTACTGGACTAAGCGCTCTAAGCTGTAGTGTGCTGGGGCAGCAGGGTGAAGGCAGCCAATGCCAATAGACTCAATAAGCTCATCAGGAAAGCTGGTTCTGTCCTAGGAGTGGAACAGGACTCTTTGGTGGAGGTGTCAGAGAGGAGGATGCTGAGGAAACTACTCAGTATTATGCACAATGCCTCTCATCCCCAGCATGCCACAGTGGAGTCACACCAGAGCACCTTCAGCCGTAGACTACCAAGACCACCGAGGTGCACCACAGAATGCCACTGGTGTTTTCTACCAGTGGCCATCAAACTCCCCCTCCTTCTGCAGGAAAGTCAGCGGACATGTTGGACACTGACAATAACAATAATAATAATATCATGTGCAATATTACTTTTTCTATGTTAGTTTATTTATTTTACTAAATGTATCCTACCTTTATTGTTATTCTATTAGACACTGGTCATACACTTTACATTTATTACTATTATTTTTATTCTTATGTTGTTGTAATTTTTGTATTGCAGCAACGAGATTAATAATATCCCATTGTATTATTAGCCAGCCATGGTAGATAAACATGAACAGCTGAAAACAGGCTGCATTCAGGGCTGACAGAATTTTCTAAGCCCCAAAATGAAAAAGGTTTAACCACCCTCACTAGAAGAAGATTTTTCTGTAATTGTGATGCTTGATGCTGCTCTCAGACCTCACTGTAGGGTGCCTGAGACTACACAATGTAGCCTGTTCCAGTATCACTCTGAGATTTGAATTGAATAAACTAATACACTAATACAAGCTATAAACTAATACTGCTTCTTGTTGCTCTTTGTGTAGACTGAAAGATCAGTGACCTGCCAGACACAATGGCTGACACAAGTTGCTTCAAATGTGTCTGTTAGCTCGACAATGTTCACTGTTCCTCATTTCTGTCTGACAAACAGGTTTTTAGAACTTGGAGCTGTGGCTGATATCTACACATAAATTGGTGACTAACTTTTAAAAAGGATGGGTTTTGCTTTCCTATGCAGTGCTTCCTTTTTGCAAGACACGGTGATGTATGACGATGTCCATCAGTGTCCTGGCCCAAATGTGCTTTTTTTTCTATTTTCAGAAACCTAACCCTAAACCTACTGCTCAGAAGTTGAGTGAAAAAAAGTTTAAAATAAACTAAAGAGGAGGAACAGATTCTTTCTAACTGAACACAGAAGAGAGATTTCACCAAATTTGACGATAGCATCATATATAAATCCAATATCAATCATTTTAAGTGAAAAAAAAAAACAATGATCAGAATCATGATAAAGGAAAATAAATAATGCTATAATAAAAGAAGTATTACCAAATTAAAAGGTAGATAAATGCTGATTGCAAAACAGCAACAGAAAAAAAGGACTATACAGTATGTCATCATAATAGCTCCCTTTACTCTGCTTAATAATAAAACATACTTCCCCAAAGACCAAAGAGAGAAAAAAAAGAGGGAAAAAAACAGCATAAAAGAAAAGCAAAACAACTGCAAGCACATGGTCAATACGTGGGCCATACTTTTATTTTATTTTAGTTCACATGGATGCAGTGTTCAGTCCATTTTCTCTATCTATTATCAGCTGTGTCTTTGATTTCTAATTATAAATGTTATCCTTTCCATAGTACATACTTGGTGGATCAGATCCCTCCATGTCTGTATTTGTGGCTTATATGTTTGACACCAGTTGCGTGTGATTTCTTTCAGTGTAGTAGTGAGTATTTGTCTTGTTCTTCTACTATATGTAATGGGCTCATACCAAGAATATAGTACTTGACGCCCAGTGGGAAAATTACTTTCCATTTCATCTGAACTTCATTATGTATTTCTTCATAAACTGATTTTAATACTGGGCACAAACATAATATATGAGAAAGGTTGGCATTGTAGGCCCCACAGTTCTTCCAGCACTTTGAAGTAATCCTATCATTATTTTTTACCTGTTGAATTGGTGTTATAAAGTAATGGAGTTGTATCTTCCAAGAACACTTCCGCCAAAAAAGGGAATTTGTTGTTTTGAGAGTGTTGATTTCCCTCCATTCATCTTCTGATATATCAATTTCTAATTCCTCCTTCCAGTTTTCTTATGCTCTTATTTCATCTTGTCTATTTGTGTTAGTAAGAATTTTGTAAACAGCAGATTTGATTATTTATTATACTCATACTATGGTTTTTTAGACTAAGTTTTACTGGGAGATGTATATTTTTAGTAGTTTTACCCTGCTAACTCCTAACCTGAACGCAGCAGAAAAAATGTGAATGTGGTAAATCATATTTTTGGGAGAAATTTTCAAAAGAATCAATTCCGTCATCATTGTTAAGCTGTCATGATACTGAAAATCATTTTCCCATTTCCAGTTAAATTTCTTTTATACTGTTAGCAAAACTGGGTCACCCAGAATCATGGCATCTGATTTTTGTATACTCAATTTGTAACCTAACATACTATATGTGCTAATTGTATTTGTTGAAGATGGGAGCGATCTCTTCAGGTTTCTGATATACAGAATAATGTTATCGGCATATAACACCAATTTATGTTTCTGGTCTGCTATTGTTACCCCCTCTATCTCTCTTTGTTGTCTTATAGTCTCTGCTAAAGGTTCGATGATAAGAGCAAAAATAAAAGGAGACAAAAGGTCCCCTTGCCTGGTTCCTCTATGCAGATCAAAAGCTTCCATTGACTCTAACCGATGTCTTTAACTTTTGATACATAGCTTTAAGCCAATTAATATGTATTATGGAAGCCAACGCCATTAAATGATTCAAAGATGTAGGGCCTGAGGACCCAATCAAAGGTCATTTCTGCATCAAGGGTGAGAAGCAATTTTTGTCTTTGTGGATTTTTAACATATTCCATGATATTTAAAGTGCGTCTGACATTATCTGATATTTATCTATCCTTGATAAACCCAGTTTGATCTGCATTAATTATACTTGGAACTCTATCTTGCTATGTATACTACGATTTCATGGATAGAAGGACTAATCTGGCCTGGGCTATACAGATGTTCATAGTACCTAGCAAATTTCATGCTTTATCACACATACTCGTATTTGTTTTGTTTGTCTGTTTGTTCTTGAGTGTTGAAATATAAGATTTTGTTTGTTGTTATTTAATTTTATAAGTCAGGAGTATCAGAAATGAAAGTAAATGAACTGATTTAATGAATGAGCAATTAATATAAAAGCACATTAGTAACATCTAGGGGGGATATTAGGAATATTTAAGGACTATTAGGTGTCAAAGTGTTGTGAAATTAACATATGTAAAACACTAAAACAGGATGACAATAAAACTGCAACATTTATGAGTATTTTTTTAAGAGCAAGCATGAGTATTTGGAAATGCCAGATTATGTTTACCAACTCTTTTCTCTGACTGAGGCCTCTGCTAAGGAGATGATGACAATGATTGTAAGGGTTTTAAAGAAATCAAATGCCCAAGACATATATGAGATTGACTCCTGCTTAATAAAGAGAAATTCTGATACTCTGTGTATTCCAATTACAGTTGATAAATAGATCCATTAGGGAAGAAGCTTCCCCTGACAGTTTAAAAACTGCTGTTATCACACTGTTTACAAGGCTGGAGTTCACTCTGAGTTAGCCAACTTAAGACCTATTAGCATCCTCTCCATAATATGCAAGGTGGCAGAAAAAGTGTTTGTGAATCAGCTAATAGGCCACTTAAATTCACTATCTTCTGCAATTAATTCAGTTTGGTCTCATAGCACATCACTCAACAGAAACAGCAAATTGTTACTTTGTAGAAGAAATAATTGTGCTAGATAAAGAGGGGCGTGGAATCCCCAAGGTTCTATTTTGGGCCCTCTTTCATTTAAAATGTACATGAATGATTTACCAATGCGTTTGTTCAGAAGTTAATATGCAAAAGTATGTTGATGACACGCCCAGAAAAGAATAAGAAGAAAATAGTGGACTGGTTGAAGTATGCTTGTCTGAAACTATGTTTGAAATTATCATCTTAAAAGAAGGCTTAATTATAGAATCCCTAAAATGCACCTCATACATGGTTTTAGCTTCAGATTTTACAAAAACAATTTTAAACTTCATGAGTTCACATTCTTCTTGATTTATGAGATTTCTTTTTTATTTTCTGATGTCCTTTCGTTAACCCGTTAATGGCAGAGGCAGACAGCCATCATGCGGAGTTGACTGGAAGTCTTGCCTGCAGCGTCAATAAAGTTATTTGTCCCTGTGCCATTAGAGTACCTGATCCAGGAACATACTCTTGCTCTCACTGACATTAGCTCAAAGTAGACAGGGGATGATGAAGGCATGTGGCCTTAAAACGACTGATGAGTTTAGAGATATGACTGACTTTCATCCATGAAAAAAGTCCATGTTTTCGACAGGCTGCTATAAATCAATACGAGATGCTGATAAAGGCTGAAACATAAACCTGCCAGTGTCACCAGGTGGAACAGGGAGCTGAAGATAATCAAATCTGTCTGGAAGGCAGATAGAGATGTCCTTTCAAAGTTGCATTGTCCAACACAACTGACATCAAATGAGCTCAAACTCATGCAGTAGCTCTGTGTTACTTTTGATCCCTTTGAAGAAACCACAAATGGTAATCTGACAAGGTGGTCACCTTTACTTTTGTTGCTGGATGTGTCAGGTGACCGTGCTATGTGATGGCAGACAAAAGACTGACAGAGAACAGAAAGCGTGTTCAAACATTGAGAACCTCTGTTGAGAAATGTCTAGTCAAGTTTTAAAGAAGAGAAGGTAGGGAGAGAGTATTTTGACAGCAAAATGACATGGGCGTTCCAGTCATCAGCAAGAAAAACAAGTACCATTGAGCAGGCAGAGAGAGACAGAAAAAGTCACTGATATGATGACTGAAAGGGGGTGAGCTAAAGTCAGTTGTCTATACATACATCACAAGCCTGCCATATTTTAATGATTTATCATTTAATTTTCTAATTTTCCCTTTTGCTTAGTGTATAAGGGGCTTTCAAAAGTGTGAAACCCATTAACAACCATTACATTTTCCATTTATAAAGACACCCTTCACCTTTAATATACCTTTGCTACCTTTAAGTGCAACACTTGATCCTTATTTAGGGTTGGCATAGTTAATGAAAAGAGCATAGTCAAAGAGCTGCAGATCAATGAAACCATCATTTAATGCAGTTGATAATGCCACACTAGGGTAAGTGTAGTCTAAACCTTTCATTTTAATGAGCGGCTCATGGATGAAGCTACAGAGAGCCTTCAGCATACCTTAAGTTTCCTTCTTCACCACAGAATGCTTGAGTTCCTGTCAATGATTTAATACATAGCAATAGGCTATTTCTCCCTGTAGGGAAATTCACCTGTGTTATCTCACTCAAGGGAGGTCAAAAGTCAAGGTCAGCTACACAACAGCAGCTGGGGATTTAGTTTCATTCAAAGATGCTTATTCAGCAACGTGGATGCCTCCCAACAATACACTTCTGCATTTGAAGAAGAATCTCTGGATTCAAAACACCACTCTGCTCATTGTTATTAATTAAGCTCTGACGTACAACCCTGTACAACAGTGTTTGTAGTCCTCTATGCATCTATGCATGTCGGTACTGGCTCTTTTACAGCACTGTGGTACTGTAGATAAAGTTAACTGCAACTGTTTGCTGCTTGCTGTTGCCTAAAACCTGTAATAAATGCTTTATTCTTGAGACAAATGTATGTATGCATGATAGTTATATTTACATTTAGTATGTTTTTTTAAATTGTCAGCTCATGTTTGTAGTCTATTTTAAGTAGTCCTTTAGTTTTTGGTCTGAAGCAGCTCTTTGAGGCTTTTGTATTTGTTTTTATTGAATTCAACTTTGTGTTTTTTCCTGTATAATTATTATAAAGCCATTTGAGCTAAGTCTTAATCAAATATATTAAATCCCAACTGACTCCAAGAACACAGAATCTCCCAAAAAAATCCTTGCTGCTTTGCCTGCTTTGTTTGCTTTGATAAACCCACATTTATTTTGTTCTATGGTTTGTTTCTGATGATTTCAGGTGGGCCAAAGGAGGTAATTTGATTCCAGATGTGTCAGATGACACCTTTGAGGTTCTTGTGGATCACTCTTTCTTCACTGAGCCTGTTTCCTGTGAGGTCACCAATGCACTGGGCAACACCAACATCAGCAGAAACGTGGATGTCTACTGTGAGTGTTTGTCAGCTTCATCAAACACCTGTGTATGCATGTCATATACAACTAATTTGTTTTCCTGCTTATGTTTTGTAAGGGAACATGGAAACATCGCTGCCTGGATTATGTTCATTTGCAATGTTTTCTATTGTGTAGGAAGCACTACATTTATATACCGCACACAAGTCATAGGTGGTCCAGGTGAATGGTGGGTGTATAAAGTGCAGTTCTTTGATACCAGAGACTAGGGTTCATGTCCTGAGTCCTGTGTGTGGTTAGGTTTTGGTTAAGGTTAGGGAAAGATTGTGGTTTTAGTTCAATTTTAATAAAGTTAACACATCCTGTGTCATGCTTTAAGTCACTTTTGACTTTTTCAGGATTTTACCAAGACCATCGTCTTTCCCTAACCTTAAGTGCTGTAAGTGTCTAAACAGATGAACATGAATATTAAGATATGCACTCGATTCTCTTCTTCTTCTATCAAATGTCACGCACGGGTGCTAGAACTTCTAAACAGAACCATAAAAAAGTTGAATCATACTTGCTACGAGTGGATATCACATTGCGAGCCGGATTGTAGGGACAAGAAGAAATACATGGTCAGTTTGTGATACATTCAGTATCAACATTTTGTGACTTGGCAGATACGTTAAATAACAATGTGCAACTTCCCACAAGAAATGTATGATTCCTACAAGCAGTTGGTGCTAGAAGGCCCATAAGACTTTTTTTCTCAGTTGGCAGCTCAGATTCACAGGAAAAAAAGACATCATCAGATTCTTCACTGACTATATACAGTGTAAAATAATTATATTCGCATTATAGTTTTTATTCTTCTTTCTGCTGTCAGCTGAGCTCTTAAAATGTATTGTCTATAATCAAAAAAATTAGTGTACAGATCATTTATGTCATGTGTCTTCCAGTTGGACCGAGGATGGCGGCAGAGCCACAGTCTCTGCAGGTTGACCTGGGATCTGATGCCATTTTCAACTGTGCTTGGACAGGAAACCCCTCTCTAACCATTGTGTGGATGAAACGTGGCTCAGGAGTGGTATGTAATACTTGCCAACAAGTGCACTGTGACCATTTTATAGGGCATCAGGCCATTAATATTTTTTGGGTCACTTTTGAATTAGGAATGTGCAGTTCTCTATAATAAAAATAATCATAGCATCAGAGGATCAAAGGATGGAAATTTTACACCAGCTTCTCCAATGTTCTGTTATAAACCTGTACTTGAGAGACATGCTATATGAAAAATATGTTTTCAAAGGACAAATCTGTTATTGTAGCTAGACATGCAGCAGAAAAATCTGAAGTGAAAAACTGAAACTGAAGTTGGACTGTGAATACATGGTATTAACAATGTTTCGCATACTGGAATTTTCAAAAATCTTAGGATTTTGAAAAAAAATGTTACATCTGTTGTGTTCCAGGTTAAATCTGACCTGGAAATATTAGTTGGTTAAAAGTCGGATAAAATCTTAATCAAACTTGTCTCAAACTCTTGTTTGGGTTTGATCCACAAAACTGCCCAGAATGTTTTATTGCTGCATGCCATACTGTAACTCCAACCATTTGATAAGTTCCCTCTAATGTAGGCCCATTATACTGAGAGCCATACGGCAGTGCTGGGGAACAGAAAACCCCTGTGACGAGTTCCCACAATAGCCCATGACATATTAAGCAAATACAGAGATGGGGAACATCTTTTTCAGGTTCCCACTATATATACTGTATATATAGAGGTGGGGAACATAGGACCCTGGGGACATAGGACCTTGGGAATATAGGAACCTGGCAGAGCACATATGTAGAACTGAGGAACATACCACCCTTTGTCATGTTCCCATTATGTGCCATATAAATCTGAGCAACATAGGACCCTAGGAACATCAGAATGACCCCTGTTGTAGGTGATATAGCACTCAGGATAAAAACTAGGTAGAACAGAATTAATCAGCACCATACTTTGAATGACGTGAAACTTATTAAAACACAAATTACAGAATTCCTCAGCTCGTCACCTCTTTCACTCTGCAAACTGTGCAGCACCTCTTACAAATGTTTGTCAGTGTCAAGCAGCTTGTTAAATGTTCCTATCCTTTTGTGTCAATGTAATTGGTGTTCAGATAGAAATGACTAGTTTCTCCTCCAACCTTCGAAACTGTTTCCCGCATAACACAGGTGCTTAGTAACAAGAACACTCTGACACTGAAAGCAGTAAAGCAGGAGGATGCTGGGAAGTATGTGTGTCGGGCCGTAGTCCCCAGAGTGGGCGCCGGGGAGAAGGAGGTGTCGCTTACTGTGAATGGTAAGTACAATGGCCTATCATGCACTGAATGTGAATGGCACTTTGTCCACACTGCACTTGATCCAGTCTAAAAGTAATGCAGAGCAAGAAGCCTCACTGAATACTGATACTCACTGAACAGCAACCTGGAACAGATTATTTTGAGGTAGAAACACTTCAGTAGTCTACACTTATTCTTATAATACATCTTCTGATGGAGCTTCACATCTGCAGCACAGCTGTCACCGAGAGTTAATAAGGCAGCGTGTCATTGATTTCTAATGGCCAAATTCCACACCTTTATCTCCTCTCCATGACTGATTGCCACAGTTCAATGAAAAATGATTCCAATCTTTTTTAACAAATGGACAGATGTTCAGCAGAAATAAGTTTTAAGGTCACCTAGTTAAAAGACAATGTGCACATTTACAAGCTGCAGTTTCAGTCCCATACCATAGTACCATAGGCTTGACTGCACAACAAGATGTAAATGCCTTATTATATATTTTTTACAAAGGTAGATCTCAGTGAAATAAAAAAAAATACGAATAATTAATGAACACAGAACTCGAGGCTCCAAGAACTTCCAGGAAAGAATCTGTTTGTTAGAGGACATATTTGACATGTTATGTCATGCAGGTACATGGTAAATGCAATTATTCTCAGAAACAAAAGTTTAATGATGAGTAAATATCTTTTGGGACATGGTGGTGCGTGATAAAAGATGATAAAATACAATTGCGAGAATTGCAATTTCCCCTCCGCTTAACTCCATCTCTCCTGCTCTGTGACTCCACTGTTTCTTTATTCTACTGACGTGTTTTGTTTCTGTAAGTGGTGGTCGGCCGGGCCCCAAGGGCTCTTCGAGGGAAAATGGTATGCATTTTAAAGAAGAAAAGGAAATATTTGATTTCTCATGGTCAGCAGTTCCTCAGTTTGCAAGAGTCTTTGAGTGTTAGGCCTGTCATTCTGTGGGCATGTAGCAGCACAGAAGCCAGATGTCAGAGCATTTCAGACCTTCAGTCTGATCCAAACACAACATGGTGGTGACTTATTGGACTGACGGGCATGCAGCCCTAAAGCTCTAAAGCCACTTATCTGATCCTTAGACACTTACTTGCATTTGTCTTTCTAATTTTACTGTCTGAAGCATTTGTTATTCAAAACTTCACCTCCCTCCTTTGCAAACTAAAATTCCACCTACCCAGTGACCGTTGGGGAAGTGCCCCAGCAAACACTTTGACTGAGTGTAGGAAAACTGCTTCTTTCAGGTAACTTGATATTTTCAGGCTCAGGACCAGCTCACTTAATTCTTCAAAATGACAGTTTTGTACTTTGGCATGTCATACGCTGAATGTGGATGGAACTCCGTCCACTGTGTCTGACTCAACTACTATACTAAACATCAAGCAGAAGATACCAGCCACCCACTTTGTGCTTAACACTCATTTACAAGCATATGCATTAGAATCAGAATCAGGTTTATTTCCAAGTTCAGGTTTTCACATACAAACATATACAGAAAATAGAAAATAAAATGAACAATAAAAATATGGACATCTGTTTTTAGAGTGAAAGAGCTGTACAGTTTTGTGAAGATCAGAAATGCACAAAATATTGACCAGGGAATGTGCAAAAGTTCACAGTATGAAGTATCAGCCATCACTAGATGGTCAACCTCCCACCTGTAAGTGGACTCATCCCCACCAGAGATGAGCCCAATGAGTCACATCAAGTCAAGTCAATTTTATTTTTGTGCAGCCCAATATCACAAATGTGCCTCAAGGTGTTTTACAATTACCCTCTGTCCTTAGACCCTGGGAAAGAAAAACTCCCCAAAAACCCTTTTAACAGGGAAAAAATGTTATAAAGCTCAGGAAGGGCAGCAGAGGAGGGATCCCTCCCCCAGGACGGACAGGCAGGAAATAGATGTCGTTTGTACAGAACAGACCAACATAAAAAAAATTACAGTATGGACAATCAGGATGACAAAATTATAGATAGATTGTAACATATATGAAGAATGGATCTCGGAGGACATCCAACAACTTCAGGTGTCACCAAACATGATATGACCTGAGCCACCTGAGAGGTTGAATTGTTGCAGGAAGACGACAGTGGAGTAAGAGTCAGAGAGAAGAGTTTAACAAAACAGTCTGTCTCTGTAGGGATCCTTACTTACTTACTTATATAATAATGTCTATATAACATCCAATGCATCAGTTTGTTACTAGTTAGTATGATCTATACTGCTGATTTACTGTACATTCGAAAAATCCATATCAACCCTATAAATGCAGAAACTCTTTCTGAGAATTAAAAAAAGATAGGTAAATTGACTTGAGGCTGGTATATACTGCACCTCTGCATCAACCTGAGCAAAACCAATTAAAACCAGCAAATAAATAATGTCTCCGAGTTTTTACTGTTAATGGGATCTGAGCATGGCTCGGCCCTTGGCGCTGCCCCTTTCGGAGCAGATAATGCATGCGATCGCCAGGAAGATTTTATTGTGATGATTGATGAGTGTTTCTGCCTTGGCTGTGCCTTTACAGGTCCTCCCACTATCTCTAGCACCCAGACCCAGCAGGCACTCTATGGAGAGAAGGGTCAGATCAAGTGCTTCATCCGCAGCACCCCTCCTCCAGACCGCATTGTGAGTCACTTCATCCCTCCTTCGATTTACTAATTCATTCCCATGTTCAAGAGATTTGGCCAATGTGCAGAATGCAACTCATTCAAACAGAGAACCAGAGAAGACTTTCACACACACTGGGGGCAAAAAACTGGTGCAATGCAAGCTAACAAATGACACAAAAACCCTACAACAACACTGAGTCATAGTCTATAAAAAACAGAATCTGTCAAATACATTTGATGTATAACACATTTCACCATGTTTTTGATGTAAGTGTACACATGTAGTTAAGTAGATGGCCGCCAATCTCTCCAGAACTTTCTTAGTCCACATTCTCTGAATTATGGGTATGTTATGGGTAGGTTTAAAATGTTGACCAGGAGTTGTTGTTGCCATAACCTTGTAACAACGCACAATGTTGTGTCTAACAGATGAGGCAGCCAATTCAAAAATGCTGCAAAAGACAACCAGTGAGAAGAATCAATAATTAGTGTAGTTTAGTTACTTCTTATATTTCCCTGTGAAAGTTTCATTTCTTCGCATAAAGGGATAAGTAGGAAACATTAAGAGATAATTATTGACGCCCACAATAGTGGGCAGCCAGAATTATCTTGTAGAGTAGGAACAGTGGGGGGAAACCAGGCCAACAGCTACAACACCATGTTTTAAAAAAAGAAACACTGATAACCGACTGGGTGTTTCACGTTTCTGTACATAGTGTGAATAAGCATTTACCATTTCGTTATAGGTGTGCTCCCTCTAACATGTGTATGTTGTCCCTCAGGCCTGGTCCTGGAAGGAGACAGTTTTAGAGTCAGGGACGTCTGGACGCTACACAGTGGAGACGGTCAGTACAGAGGAGGGGGTGATCTCCACACTGACCATGAGTAACATCGTCCCTGCTGATTTCCAGACTATCTACAACTGCACGGCATGGAACAGCTTCGGCTCTGACACTGAGATTATACGACTCAAAGAGCAAGGTGAGGACAACAACATATCAGACAGAAATCTTAATGTAGCTCATCACTTGGTGGTTAAATCTCACACTGATAATACTGACACCAATGAAAGCTTCTGGTATTCAGTATTTAAAACTGACTGTATTTTCAGCATACTTGTTAAGATTCCAATCAAAGTGTTATGAGGAAACGTTCATGTTACGGGCTTCTTGCAGTGTAACTGCAACTGAACAACAGTACACAAGGCATCATGTCAAAAATAAAGAAACATGACTGCTGAAGCTGATTATTACTCAAAGGCAATATTCTTATTTGCTTGTATCCAACAATAGCCGGTAGGTATCACTTATCAGAAATATCTGACCATTTTTAAACACAAATTATTGATTTGTTCCCTGGAATTAGTTGCAGGAGCAGTTGGCTAGCAGCTGTGTTTATTGTATGATGACCACAAATTACTGAATTCACAACAAAATAGGTTTGTCATTGCCTTAATCAGCCCATATAACTCGTTAATGACTCAGAGGAGCATTTTCTGTTCTGCCCATTGATGGTTAAGGTTACATTCAGGCAACTAAAACTGCAGTCTTCTTCTTCACTGACTTTGTTGCTACATTCGGTGGTGTGTTATTGCTGCTAACTGTTGATGAGCAGAATAGTGTGAAATGCATGCCCTTGTGTGTTTGTACAAATGGTACAAATTACTAATTTGTGGTCAAAACCTTTTACTAATATTCCTGGGCTCTTCAGTCCATTTCTGAATTAATGCCAATGCAAATAAGTGCACTAATGTGTGTCTGAGACAGAGTGACGCCTGTCTAGTTCCTGGAGGAAAAATGTATTTTCCTGAGTACATTTAAGACCTGAGATAACTCTCAGAGTGAGGTCAACAACTCAGTGTTAAGTCTCTTTATTGGGTAAAGGTCTTCCAGTCTGTGTGAAACTCATTCAATATGTCACAAATTCAACTTTTAATCATAACTGTATCAACCAGAAATAGGGTATGAGGACTTATTTTTTATAAGTTGATGTCTTCTTCTTTTCTTTCTTTTATTATTAATAAGGCCATTCTTTTAGAATCAAAATGACAGTATATTTTTCAAAGCTACTGTTACCTTAAAGAGACTGAGTTCTAGCAAAGATCTGGATTTGATCTGGAAAGAAGGTCAAACTTTTGTCTTTAAAGCGCCTCACTTGAATTATGTCTCCTGACCAGCTTGTCAAACCCACTTAAGGACACACAATTTCCCGCTGGAAAGCTTCCAGAGCTCCTATCATGATATCCACAGAACGAAATCGAAGAAATCCTTGAACAGAGCCCTGTGTGTTGATGGTAATTGTTCTCAGCCTGGAAAGAGTAAACACTGGCCTCATGAATAATAAAACAAATGATGTGCTGGTGCGAAAAGTGTGCGCGCGTGTGTGTGTAAGAGCAAGAAAAGGAGGAAGGAGCACAGCTAAGTTCTTTTGAAATGTCCTGCTGTGTTTGTTCAGAAACTCTGCGACTGGCTGTCATCATCGGCGTGGCAGTGGGAGCCTTCCTCGCCCTCTCCATCCTCCTGGGGACGTTAGGCGCTTTCTGCTGCACCAGATTCCAGAGAAGTAAGATCCCACTGAATTAAAGCTTTGGGTCAGACAAAGTTACCAGCAGGGTTTTTTTTATTCTGTTATTTATTCTTTTTTGAGTTTTGTTGCATTGTCAGTAACAGAGAAACACATTTTCTTTGGCTCTTTACTGCTTTTTGGTCAGCGAGACATTTCACCTAACGCTAACATTTAACCTTTTCTGTCTCTAAGCTGAAAATGTATAAATGTTATGACCCTGCGGTGATAAAATTATGAATTTGCACAGTCAGTTTTGTAGAATCAAGGGTTACACCAACAGGATTCAAAGGCACATTCATGATATTGATCCATTATGTTATACAGCGTAACATAGAGAAGTATCTGCTAGCATTAGCTGATGTGAAACATGTACATTCCTTCAGTATAGCCGCTGTAACCTTTGATTTGGGTTCATGCGCAATTTGGCCTCTAGCTCTGCCTCTGCTCCCTCTGAAGGTCCTTAGAAGAACATTTTGATTGTATTGTATTTGTGTTTGTCCAAAGATAGAGTTTACTTTGCCTCTGTTTATATCTGCTTTACTGTGTGAAGGGCTGGATTTCCCACCCTACAGATGATCAAATGTCCTGGTAGAGCTTGGTGGCCTGTAGCGCAGTCACTGGAACAGAGGGAGAATATTTTTGTCTTTGAGATGGTTTCTGTTAACTGCGCTGTTGTTTTTGTCACTTTCTACAGAGGATGTCCATCTGGTCATGTCTTCTCTTCCTGTGACCCTTTCGCGCCAGAGAGATGTGAAAACAGAGAGTAAGGCCTTTAATAAAAAGTGTTTGAATGATTCCATGCTCGCAGTATGATGAGCCGTGCCTGCAGATGCTTCCACTGGACAATCGTCAGTGCTGTTGAGTCTTTTTGTTGACTTAATTATATAATTAAGTATAATTCTAAAAAATTCTAATGTTATCCCCGAGTAATGTATTTCATTTCATTTCATTTTATTTAACAGGGACAATGCACACTTCATATATTGTACCAGATATAGCTAAAAGCTCACTTCCATCTGTAGTCCCTGGGCAGAGACCACCAACAATATACAAGTTACAGAGCACAAGGATTAATATTAATAATAAAACAAACACATGCACAATAAAACACCATACAAAACACTAAAATAGAGCCACCCTGCCACAAGCAACTGAAGGGCAATCCTGAGTTCCCACAAAGGAGCACAAACTCCCAACATCAGTATCCTCTATACCACCTTCATACCATAGTGTACCATAAATAAATGACAAAAAATGAAATGTCATCTTAGCCTAAACAGAGGAAGTCCTTCTCTAGAATACATTGGAAAAAGTCACAACCTTTTTCCAATGTATACTAGAGAAGAAGACCCTTTGACAAAAATTCCTACAGGCTCTGCACACCTTCTTTTTGGCAGAGCAGAACCAGTAGAAATCAGGCAGTAGTGAAACCTGTCAAATACACGGACACATTTTGGACCACAAACGTGTACACCAGAAGTAAAGTGCTTTTTGGATGCATGCCAGTGTTCCACTATGAACATGAAAATTACATTTTCAGCTGTGACAGTTATAACCATTGGCAATAACATGGAAACGCATAAAAAAAAAAATGTACACGCTGTTGTGTGATGTCAAAGTTATGTGAAATAAGAATAAATTTGAAACTAGGTTTTCAAGAAGCATTTGTATTTCAGTTCACATGTGGTTTCATGCAACTCTTCTTCTTCTTCGTCTCTGTCCTGCATACAGCAGCTGTAGGATTTATTTTAGACATTCAGCATTCCAACAATATAGCTGTGTGACTGTGCCTACAGTAAATATAGTGTCATTAGGCCAGTATGGAAACACAGAAACAAAGACATTCACAGGAAAAATCTCCAGTTATTTAATTTGCGTATATTATTGAATCAATCATTTTAATTCTTGATTTTCATTTCTCTGTTAAATGTAATTCCTATCACAGCAAATACTCAGGAGAGATAGTCAGGAGGCCTCAGGAAGCCTCTCTTTGCAAAGTTAAAACATATAACAATGCCACTAATGGAGTAAATACTTAACGGCCAGTTGTGTACGAGCAAAATATAAGGTATGGGCAGTCTGTTATTATTGTTGTTACACTAGCCACTTGTTCCTTGCTCAGTGATAATAGCAGGCTTGACATGAACCTGCTTTAAAAGAAGCTTTGTTACACAAAGAAATACTTTAGTAACAAGCTGGTCTATATCATTTACCTGATACCTACCACCAATTTAACTACCTATGACCAATATCATGGGAGTATTTAGGATAGAACATTTTAAAACTTATTAGTGAAAACAAGAACAAAACTTTACTTGTGGCACTAATAAATCCAAAATGAACCATCATTATGCCACGCTCCTATTGATAGATATTATACACTATGTTGTTGTAAGTTGTCTGCCATAGTGTTATAAATAGTTGGTATGAACACCTGAAGAAGTTGGTAAGAGTTTAGAGAACACATACGTAGCCATACGTAAGTACTTTACTGCACTGTAAAACACCAGTTATGAAACAGTTTAATGGCATGTTATGCCTTCAAAGATAAGACAAATAAAATCTCACCCCAGAGGAGCTGTGTTCCTTCTCTGAATAGTTTTCTTTTTGTTTCCTGCTAATTTCAGGTGAAGTATTCCCTTTGTAACTTGTAACTGTACCACTTAGCCATGTTGTACCCAGGGACTGCTAGTTGATTAGTTTCATATCCATAGTTGCAAAGTGAATAAAACAGCCTCTATTAACAAAAGCTGTTCAGCTTTGTCTCTACAGAGTTACAGAATGCCAAAAAAAGTGGAAGTGCAGTAGACTGAGGATCATTTCACATAAGCCTGTTGTTGCCTCTGTGAGCTGAAGTAAACCAATCATTGTGACAGGCCAGGCAGTTTATATTCATACTCTTAGGCCAGCTACACACAGCTACATTATTAGATTGCAGATATTGATCAGTATTGCACCATAAGGTTCGGGGACAAGTGAGCGTTACCAAGATGGGATTTATCCAAGTGCTCAGTAAGTAAGCTAAGGTGACACTGCAGTAGGCGGAAAGAGTGTGGTGTATGCACCACAGTCTTCATTACCACCGTCGCAGTGAGATCTGAGGAAAGCTGAGGCTTTTGAAGCTGCCTTGAGTGCATTAGGCGGGGAAACGGTGTGACACAGGACCAATGCATCTATCAGCCTACACCAATCAGCCACACTGCTCCGTCTCTCCCTCTCCTCCAGATCTCAAAGGAGTGGTTTCAGCAAAAAATGACATTCGGGTGGAGATCGTCCACAAGGATCACAATGCAGCACGGGAGAGCGAGGAGCACACGAGCATCAAACAGATAATGGTGAGTCAACGCAGTTTGATGCTCTGATGTGGCCTTTTGTCGTCAGCTTGATATGCTTTCTCTAAAGCTTTCTAGTCAACCGTACTTACTATGTACAACTACTGACGACCCTGATTAACCTTGATGCAGATTGAACGTGGTGAGTTCCAGCAGGAGCCTGTGCTGAAGCAGCTAGAGGTGCTCCAGGAGGAAGAGAAGGAGTTCCAACACATCAAGGTGCGTGAACACTGAGAATATTTAGGCCAAATGTCAACTGCAGGGAATCCAGCAGGAAATACTCAATTCAGTTTCAATTCAGTTTTATTTATATAGCGCCATATCATAACAAAGTTAACTCAGGGCACTTTTCCATAAAGAGCAGGTCTAGACCGACTCCTTATGTTTACAGAGACCCAACAATTCCCACCAAGAGCAAGCACAATAAGTATCAAGAAATATGATGGCTCAGCTTCAGAGAGCCATGCCCTTTTATTTGCAGAGGCAAAGAGTGGCTGTTAGCATCTTGTTCAATAATGAATGGTTGCACTAAGTCTAAAAGGAGAAGTGCAGAAGTAACAGCACAACAGTCACGTTAGAGGGTCATACAGGGGTGTCAAATCGTAGGAGTCACTTTAGCTAACTGATTATCATTCTTTTCAAGAGTAATTTATCACAAGCAATTAATTACCAGTGAAGCAGCTGTTTAATAAATATTATCTAAAGGTAAATACATTTCACAAAGGCTTGACAACAACAAAACAACTAACACAGCCTTCTTTTTTTTACACAAATCAAAAGGAAGCAAGTGGTACATCTTATAACTGTCCTAAAAAAATCACAAATTCAATTTGTCTAATAGCCTGCAGGTTGGGACATACACACAGAGGAGATAAACAAAGCGAGAGATTAATGTTTGCCTCTCCCTGCTAATTTTCCTTTTGAATCCTCTTGGAAAATTAGTAGAAAGAGATAACCATTGAAGTTATTTATGTCTGTATTTCTCCATTAGCAGGAGCATTATATTAGGTCTGGTTTGATAAGTCAGACTCGTATTAATCTCATTTAGTCAACCACGTTTTTTCTACTGCCTCAGAGTAATTTAAAGCTCAGCACAGTCACATGTTAATCCTCACAAAGAAATCAGTCAGCCAGTTTAGTAGTAGTAGTAAGACTGACACTAATGAAGATGTCTGCAATAGCCCATCCATGCTTCCATAGAAAGTTTTATCTATAGCTGATTCTCAATGTTCCACCTGCTAATACGGTCCTCCCTAGTTGATTTACTTTTTTACATATATATTCTGCCGCCATTAAATTACATTTTTGCTGTCTTTTCCCTCCTTTTTTGCACAGTAGCAGACATGGATAAGTCAGTTTATGTCAGTGATGGTATTAAAAAGAGAGCGAGAGAGGGATGACAGACAATGCTGTGCGGTCTTGCAAAGATTTGACAAACAATAAAATGTATCAGCTTATCCTGCAATATACACTGCACAAATGTGGATATTGCATAGCATTAATTAACTAAGTGGGCTTTCTGAGTCACAGGCAGATGACTCACACCACTAAAGCATGCTATCTGCTTTTTCATGTTGCACAAATTTGCCTGTTTATTCATTTCATGTATTCATCATCCTATTTTCTAATTACCATTTGCAGGTCTACTTTTGACTTTTGAAGAGAAAGTGAGAAAGTGTAGAGAGAGAAACGAGCTGTTGTTTTGCAGTTTGCAGCGTTTTATAGATGATGCACTGTGTTTCACAAATAGCTTTTACATGAATGTCGTTCAATTCAATTTAATTCAGTTTTATTTATATAGCGCCAAATCATAACAGAAGTTATCTCAGGGCACTTTTTCATATAGAGCAGGTCCAGACCGACTCTTTATATTGACAGAGACCCAACAGTTCCCAAAGTTGTGAGTAAAAACAAGCATTGTGATGATTCACTAATAGGAGGCAACAAAAATAATGTAGTTTGTTTATTGTCTCATTGCAACTTTTGGAATGAGTCTTTTTTGATTATTTTGCATGTAAAAAGGACCCCACCAACGGCTACTACAGTGTCAACACCTTCAACGAGCACCACGCCACCCCCACCATGTCCCTGGCCCCCAGCCAGACGCCCGACGTCGTCCGAAGCCCACGTGCTGGAACTATGACTATTGGCAAGCAGCGGGTGCCCACTGGCATGTCCTTCACCAACATCTACAACACCCTGGGAGCCGGTCCCAACCGCCTGTACGACTACAGCCAGCGCTTCGCCCTGGGCATGGGCAGCAGCTCCATCGAACTGTGCGAACGGGAGTTTCAGCGGAGCTCACTCAGCGACTCCAGCTCTTTCATCGACACGCAGTGTGACAGCAGTGTCAGCAGCTACAGCAAGCAGGATGGCTACGTGCAGTTCGACAAGGACAGCAAGACCTCGGCCTCCTCCTCCTCCCACTATTCTCAGTCCTCCTCCCAGAACTCAGACCTCACCAGGCCTCTGCAGAAACGCATGCAGACCCACGTTTAACAGCTTGTGGGGCCTTGACTGGCAAAACGAGAATGGAAGGGATGTTCCAAAGAGCCATCTTACCTACTCAGATGAGATGTTTTTTCAGTGCTTGATTGGCATTCCAACAGAGGGACATCACGTGGTTTGTAGATGCCAACTTTTGAAACTATACACTACTAAAGACTTCTTAATCATGAGCCAACTAAAATATTAATGACAATCATGTGTCTGTTTGCTCATAAATTGACAACAAACACAGTGGTTTTCACTTTGCAGACTGCCTTGACAAATGCACCTAGGTGCAGAGTGATGGTTAGTTACAGTGAGAGTATCAGACAAAAACAATCAGAGAAAAATATAATACATTTTTATTAATGAAAAAACTCTGGATGTTGTGAACTCAGCTGCACCTCTGTCGGTTAGAGCACTGAGGGTATTGTTAAAATCAGAAAACGGCTTTTCTCGTGAGCACCATGGAGGAAAAAATATTGTGAGCTGGCACAGCAGCAAGCTCTGTTAGATGTCACTCATTTTCTGTACATCTGTTACCACAACACCTTGGTGACTTTTAATGCTAGTTGCATTAGAAATGGGTATCTCTTTTGTATAATGTGTTGTACATTGTTTTGGCTGTTTAATGGCTATTCTTTTCCGGAGAATTGTGAGAATTGCTTTGCTGGCGTATGCTTTGCAAAGGATCATTTGTCATGTACTGATCACAGAATGCATGGAGAAGGGTTCATGCCATCTTGCGCAATACACATACAAAGGCAACTTTCAGATGCTTTTGTTCAGTTACCTGCTGCTCTCAGAGGGTTTTTTTTTTCTGTTTCCCTCGTGAAAGGACCTTATGATGTTTACAAGTGTAGCGCAAGGGTACTGAGATCTGTACTTTTCCCATTTAATGTGAGACAGAGCTTGTGTGTACTGTATCTCTGGGAAGCACTTTCTAGCTGCCAGAGCAGGTTTCTAATTTCCATATTTTGCTGATATCGTGTTGTTTACACTAGAGCTCTGTAAAACCCAGCATTTTGTGTACTGTGATTTGACTACTGAATGACAAGGAGTGGAGATGAAGTTAAATTCTTGCTGTCTGATATTTCTGATCTTCTTGGGCCGGTATTTCAAAATGATCTCACAGGGTTATATTGGTTGGATTGGATTACATTCTGATCTGATCTGAAAACTTGGTAATTCAACGCAGATCCAAAAATTTCTGATGCTGAAGATTTGGATTCAGATTTGGTTATCCAATCCTACCTTTAATATGGACAAAATGCTGCATTTGGGTATTTCAAAATTTAAGAAAGCGATCTGGATCAATTTAATGCCAAAATTTGGGATAAATTGCCTAGGCTTCACTTCTCCCAGATATTGTTACCCAAGATGTTCATTACATTTAAACTCTAAATTGAATGTGCCCTTCAAATGTGAAAGTGTTTAGTTCTAACAGAACCAACATTAGCCTAGTCTGAGCACATGACAGCCAGGATAGTAGCAAACAAGAAAGCAGTTATTCATCCAAGACTGTCCTTTTACTGTGTTTGCAGTGTAATAAAATCATCTGGCACCTGGATGGAAGTTGTCCTTATTCAGTGTGTGTGTGTAACACAATTCATTGAGTGTAAATCATTTTGACTAGGGACTTTTTACTGAGTGCTACTTTAACATAAATGTATTTGAAAATCAGTGTGTTGCAAGCCTACATGATGGGGTATCAATCCAACAATAATCACCCGAGTATTGGCTGTATGCTTATGAATTCCTTATGGTAAATACAACATTTGGCCACCATTTCTGTGTAGTATAAGTCACACAAAAGTGATAAGGGCTTCCACTACGGATCAGCAGAAATGTTTATTTAAACAATCAATTGCTTACAGAATTGAAATAGCTGTACCTGTACCTACCTATTGCAATCACCCCAACTAAAAAATAAATAAATAAATAAAACAATTTAGAAAGTCGTATGCAAACGAGGAAATGACCAAGACAGCCTGGTGACGAAGGATGGACAGCCTTAATAAAAGGTGCTGGAGCTATTTGATAACAGTCACAGTGGGCATGAAGATGGTCTGAACAGATTGATGTACCTCCTGATGTATCACCAAAAGTAGTTCAGGAGGTGGAAGCAGACTTCTATCGACCTGCTGCTGACTGGCCTGTCTGGAAGCATGCGGCTGGTGAGAGGTCCCACACTCAGAAGAGTGCATCTAGACGTGTTTGGGCAGACAGACAAACCATTTAGGGTTGAGCCACCTGCCCTGTATAATAAGGAATAAAATGGCCATTGACTTATAATGAGACATGCATTGTTAACATTCTAAAAATAATTGAAATAGAACGCATTTACATGCCCTTTTCGGTATAATGTTACCTTGCTGTAGGGGTGATGGTTTGTATTCTATGGTTGTTCTTATTAACAGTGGCATTGCTGAGTGGGGGCCGTGGGAGTGAGTGTACACTGAAAGTACAAGGTGATGAGGTTAGGTTATCTTTATGACACTGTCAGTAATCCACAGTAGCCACAGAAATAGAACTGTTTTATCACCGACAACACTGTAGACCGCTGAGCTCCACTTCTCTGGAATTTGGAACTTTTTTCTGTTCACTATGATCTCTCCTAATTTCACCGGCTGGGAACCCAAATCGCTGACAAGTAGCTACCCCAACCCTTACGGTTATATGATCTCTGTTTTTAAATGACTACCCTTAGCCTAGTTGTCATATTAACATTATTACCTGTGTATGTATGAGTGTGTGTGTGTACTTTTACATGTGATATCGTGCAGTCTCTTTTCCGTTGTTGTTTTTTACTGACTTGTAAAGTGTACAGAGACTCTCTGGGTGATGTGCACTCTAAATAAACTTAAAAAGTTGAGTTGACATACATAAACAAAACCAGCTAGCTCGCTAGCCCGTTAGCTACTTAACACAGAGATGGAGCCAAGTTAGCTCCTATTAGCATGACCTAAGCTTAATTAGCGATCAGTACGCCCTCGTTTTAAGTAGTTGACAATTCAAGTAGCTGGCTAGCATGACATGTTGGTTGCCATTGTATAGTCTTACAGATGCTACATATTAGACAAAAGTATACTTAGATTTGGATGCGAAAGCTGTGCTACTACTTGCTCCTTTTGTGAAATGGTCTGCCATGCTTTTTTTTTTCTATTCAGAGATTTGGAAGATTTGGAAATCCCTATCTGGTCATATCAGGATCATCGGGATCCAACCTGCCAATGTTTTGAAATATTTGGACAAAAGTCAGTGAGACTATTTTGACCCTTGACTACAAATTTAAAAATCAGGCCCAGGGGACTTTGATGCCCACTGTGTATTACATGATCTACAAATGGAAAATAAGATTTACAAATGTGTACAACGATTTGTGTGTAATTTTGGGTACTCACAAATGTGTGTTCCAACCCACACACAAATACCAAGCAATTTGAAAACACGTAAAACAGTTGAAACAAATGCACACATCACAACCTGAATAAATATTTATATTTTATGTGCTTTGGTTTGCACATGCTGGACTGTTTTCCCAGCAGAAGAACAAGACCACCACCTAACAGCAGCTTATTTAAACCATATATTATATATACACATGTATAGGTTACTATATAGAGTCTATGGTTGGTAAATGTATGTGTTCTAATGGAGGGGTGACGAGCTATTCTGTTTTAGAAAAACGTCTTTCCCACTCTGAAATTAAACATGAATTCACTGAAAGCCCAGATGTCCCAGTTTTCCACCAGCACATAAACGCAGCATGCATTCTTGAATCTGTGTGGAACTGGAGACCTTTAAAATAGTCTCAAAACCCCACAAGCATAAGCTGATCCGCGAGTATCAGGCGATCCGTGAACACACATTTAACAATCTGTAAAATACAAAAGAATGTCAGAAATATTTTTAGACATTTGTATGCACAGGAAGTTTTTTGAAAGCAAACTATCAGATCTGTGAAGTTGAAGTTAAAATCTGTACGAAAAATATAAATATTTATTCAGGTTGTGATGTGTGCAGTTGTTAAACTGTTTTATTATGTGTTCAAATTGCTTGGTATTTGTGTGTGGGTTGGAACACGCATTCGTGAGTACCCAAAATTACACACAAATCGTACAAATCTTATTTTTCATTTGTAGATTATGTAATACGCAATTGTAAATTTTATTGAGACTATTTTCACTCTATAATTATGAGTGCCTGGAGTGGTTTAATAGGCCATCAGTCAAAGCAGCGACACAATAGAATTATGCTGCAACAAGCGTTTAGGATCCAAAGGGCAATCAGCCAGTACAAATGACAGACAACTCCAGAGTGATACAGCCAAAGAACGCAAATAATGAGGTTAAAGATTGTCAGGAAGGGATGTGATTGGAGTGAAGAAAGCACAAAGTGGTACACTGCATAGCTACTCATGTTCTACAAATGAATATAACTGAATAGCATGGGTTGATGTACTGTCATAACTAAGCACTTACAGATGTATTAGGCTCACAATTACTGTGTAATAAAATGAATTTCATCACAATCATGTTTGGCAATCCTACCTTACATTTGGGGATTTCTGTTTTGAACACACATACTGTATACTGTACAGAAAGAAAGATATTGTGCCAACATTGTGTTTTGATTAAAGAAAACTACAATATACCTCAATGCTACTTGATTGGAGGATTTTTGCATTTCTGTTCTCTGTGGTCTACATTACTCTTACATTTGCTTTTTATTTTTTAAAAGTGGGAACTAACAACACAAACCCACACATGTCCTATACCATGGACTCATTTGTTCAATCATTTATAACAAAAGGTATATATATTAGTCAATTAGTTGACTGACAAAAGCAATTTTTATAACTGATTAATAGTTTAATTAATTCATCAAGCAAAAGTGAAAAAAAATGATATGGCTCCTCGTTCTCAACTACGATGATTTGCTGATTTTCTCTGTTTTATATCAATTTAGTTTGAAAAACTTTGGGTTTCACGCTGCTGATCAGACAAAACTAAATATTTGAAGATGTCACACATTGAGTCCTGGGAAATGGTGATGGGCATTTTTGACTATTTTCTTACATTTTAAGACAAAACAATTATCTATAATGACTGGAGTAGGCAAAAACCAGGAATTGGACTCAAACGCATGACCAGTCTTTACTTACGAAAAGGTCTGTTACACCAAAATCAGTCCACACAAGCAAACAAGTCCAGCAGGGAGTAGGAAAAATAAAATACCAGCAAGATCATACACAGGAGAATCAATACACGAGGAGAAGGAACGCAAGGACGCTAGACACTAAGGTACTGAGACGAACTGGCAACTAAAGAGAAGCAGAACACAGGTATATATACAAAACGGGAACAGATAGGGTAACAGAGATCACGTGACAAATCAAACACAGGTCGGACATGAAAACTGGCGGGAAAAAGACAAAGCCCGGAACTAGAACAAAAACACAAAAGGATAAGACTACCAAACTAAAGCAGGAAAAGAACCTAAAGCACAGAATGGATGTTACATTATCAATAACAATAATCAAGTCATCGAAAAAATTGGCTGGCTCATTCACAGCTCTGTGGCTGTCAGCTGACTAGTAATGTCCATGGCCATTATAACATGACACATCTCACTATCACTCTGCTGATACGCTCATATGCTGTCTGCTGCTGCAGCTCCTTTACCACCCCAACCTCCTCCTTGTGAGCTATATTTTGGGTATTGTTGATTTAAGTAAGATCTAGTGTTCATGTATGTGTTTATTATTGGGGGATTGGTTCTCCAGCAGAATCCTTGTTGCTGCACAAATTCATTGAGAGCTCCCTCAAACAGCCTAGCCTTTTCCACCTAATCTAACTGTATAACCATTTGATATAAATGGTAAACTGAAATGACAGTATCTCCAATGCATGTTTATAGTCATTGTCACACAGTATTTTCATATAGCATCCTAGTATCAGGAGGCCTAGAAATGTATACAGACTGTAGTCTGTACTGCTGAGCTATGTGGGTAGTTAGCAGTCCAACCCATAACGTCACCAGGATTTGTTCCTATGTGTAGATGGAGGCATTTCCACAAACTCATACCAGAAACCTCCTGCCAAGTGTTAAACATTGGCGTCATAACATAGGAGTGTCAACTGGGAACCACAAATAAGAGATTTTCCTCTTCATTGTGCCTAATTTTCAAAATGTTTTTTTTAATCTGCAAAACACAAATGCTCAGCTACAAAGCTGTGTTTTTTTAAGTTCTGTGGCTGTGAATCGAGTAAAGGCATGTTGAGCCTTTGTTTACAAGGCAACTCAAACCTTTAGTTTCTACCATCTGGAGATGTACCTCTTCCTGCTGTTATCTTTTTTTGACAGACATGCTTTGTGATTTCGCATCGTGGATCCTGAGGATCAGAAAGTGGAATCATGCTCAACACAAACATGCATTTAGAGAGGTTTTGTTGAGCTTCCCTTTGTGTCTCTGCCAGCTTCCTGTGTGTGATAAACACAGCATGTGAATGGATATACAGTAATACACAGTACATGGCAACAAAAGACAGACTTTGACATGTAATTCTACTTGTTGGCTTATCATTGCTAAATTATGCAATACTGTAGATATAAGATTAGACACATTCACATCACTACACTTCAAAGATACTGCCTAAAATTGAAAGGAATTCTGGGAGGATATACTTACTTCACAATAATACATTTTTTACACCTGCACACCTGTTGTCAATTGCCTCGGGATTCATCAGGGAGAACTAAAGAGTATAATATGCCCTCAGTAAGTAAATCACTTAAATTTTCCTCTAAATGTTCTAAACTCTGATACCTTAAGGCTGTTTGGCCCCTCTGTGCATATCTTCACATTGCCATTAAATATGAAATGCTAGAGGTAAAGGTGGCCAACTTAAAATACATCACCAAGCAAACAGCATGTCAAGCCCCAAGGAAGGCAAGTAAGTACCCAAATGCAGAGCAGTAGCCCAGTAGACAGGATTAAGTCTCCACTGAGGACCAAGCAAAAGATTAAAGCGTACAAGGTTAACGTGGGAAGGATGACTACTCATGTACAAGGGGCACTAACAAACAGGCAGAGACTAACTGGGGCAGACACACAAAGGGGACTGAGTAATTGCTTAACTGGAGGGAGCTGCCAAACTGTGTTTGGAAAACACACCGAGGACATCTGCTGGACAAATAGAGCAACGCAGCTGGATCTGCAACACAAAGACATGGAGTGAAAGCAGGGAATGTGGTAGGGAGGGTGGCAGTGAGAAAGATATTTGCTCAATTTTAATTTGCTGTTGTCTTTATTGCTGAAAAGTCAGTTTCATTTGAATGTGCTTTTTTGTCTATAACAGAATCCTGTAGGGAGGCCTAATAATTAGTAACATTAAATAGTAAGTAATGCAGAGAAAAGTGAGTTATAAAGTAATGCAAATGGTGAATTTCACAAATATTTCCTTAAACAGTTTGTTTACTTACACTTACACGTGTCACTTGATATTTTATCCCATATTTTTGTCGAGGAAATGATAAAAGATTTATTCTTGATAAGATGTGGCCCTTGAGTACATCATTGTTCAGTCATGACATCTAGCAATAAATCAAAAGCGCTGACTGAAGGACACAGTTCAGCATTTAGCTAGATAAATTCCACCTCTTCTGGAGTTAACTGGGACAGGTTCCAGCCTTCCCGGAATAATACACGATGTCAGCCAAAATGCATTTTTCAAATCACTAGTTTCTGCTGATGTAGTGTGTGTGTAGATTCATCTGAATCAACCAGGGAGAACAATGTCAAGCTGAAATTAAACTACCATTTGAACTGATTCACCATTTCACACTTTAACAAGTCTTCCATGGATGCCATGTGAAATGTGATCTTGTATGGGTCCAAGTGTCTTTTTGGATACTACTACTACTACTACAAGTCACCAAAGTCAGACATTGGAAAATTTTAAAACTAGGGCTATTAAACAGAAAATAAAGCATGCATTTAAAATGAGCACCATATCAGGGAAAATCCAGTAATTTCAATCCGGTTTTTCAGTCAGTGGAGAGTAACTGCTCCTCTTGGCTCTAAAAACTGCAGTCACCTTGATAATGTTTGCCCATATCAGCCTGACACCACAACAAGTCAGAAGCAAGTCAACAGAATTCTAACATGACGCACTGTGATTGATTCCGTGTGGGCCTGGAGCTGTTGCATAGTGACGGCGAGATCCAAGATGCGATACAGACTGGCTGGAGACAAATGCTTTATTTAGGAGAGGATGGAGGGAGATGAGTGCAGGGAGGGCAGGAAGGTGGCGTGGGGAGCTGGAAATCCAGGAAGGCAGGAGTTGAACGGAACAGGTGGCAAGTGTGGACCTGTAGGACAAAGAGGCACAAGTTAGAGGTTTGATCAACCAACTGACTGAATTAACTCAAGCAGCTTAATGCTGTGGCCGTGGCACTTTCTACCAATAAGAGAGAAGCAATGATCTGGCAACGAGTGGGTGAAGGGCTGGGGCTGAAATACTGCAGGCTGACGAGTTGATTGATTTCAGGTTAGGAGGCTGGTGCTCCCGGACAGGTGGTGGTGAATGGGGCCACGCCCTCCGACAGACACATACACAGACAGGCAGGACAAGATGCACGGGGGGGGGTTGCATCTGCGGATTACCTATCCTGTTCAGGGTAAATGTATATGGACAGTGTAACAAAAGGAACAAAAGGGCTGCTCTTCCAGCCTAAGCTCTGGCTGTGTTCAAAGTCGCATACTAACATCCTATTCATAGTAAGTATGACGTTAAATTGAGTATGTAGTGCATTAGTATGTAGATTTTGTGTATGCGAGAAATACCCAGATGTATACTAATTTAGCAAGAATTTAGCAAGAAAAGAGTATGCGACGTGAGCTTACTGGACAACCTCAACTGCCCCAAGCAGGGCTGGACTTGCCATCTGGCAGACCGGGCACTTTGGCCCGGTGGGCTGACATGCCTTTTGGGCCGACACAACTGTTTTGTCTGACCGGCCCATAAAACAGGTAGATCGGCCCATTGTTTTTTTTTCTTAATTGACACTGGGCTGGCCCAATCACATCTTTAGACCCCTCCCACTTTGGGCCCAGTGCCAAAAGTGCGCAAATTGTTGTTACGTGATAGGCTAACTCATTGGCCGTTGCTGTTCATTGGAGTGATGCGTCAATGCGGCCGCCATATTGGTACAGGGAAGCCACGCCTCCTATTGCATGTAGTATACGGAGGCAGCTAGGTCTATCCACAAGGACTCGCTGAATTTTCAACCAATTTTCAAGTGGTTTGGTTTGTTACAAATGCCAGACATGTATTTATGATACAAGATACTTGGTTAAATTAAAAATGCGGGTTTTCATACCAAAATACTTTATCTTATGTAGACAGCCTAGTAACAGTAATATTTCTATAATATAATATTTAAGATGAACGTACCCTATGTAATTAGTTTCTAAGTATATTCTTTTTTCTTACTGCATGTAAAATGGCTGCCATGAAGATGTAATTTTGTTCATATGACGTCTTAATTAATAAAAAAGACGTAATTACAACAAACACTAAGTTAAAATATGAAGAACATTTCTGGCAGCCTTCACAATTCTGTTTTAATTACATTTATAGTGAAATAAATATATAATAAATATTCACATTTTGCTAATTTACATTTTAAGTCTCACACATCACCAGTTTGTCAGTCTGTATCTGGAAATCCCACAGGATCTTAGCTTGGTCATTCTCAACAACCTTCAGAGGTGTGTCCCATTTTGACCTTGGGACTTCCAGCTCATACTTAGCACAGATGTTTCTGTACACTATGCCAGCCATTTGGTTATGGCGTTCCATGTACGCCCTGCCTGCTAGCATCTTACACCCCGCTGTTATGTGCTGGATTGTCTCAGGGGCATTTTTGCACAGTCTGCACCTGGGGTCCTGCCTGGTGTGGTAGACCCTGGCCTCTATTGATCTTGTGCTCAGAGCCTGTTCCTGTGCTGCCATGATTAGTGCCTCTGTGCTGTCTTTGAGTCCAGCCTTTTCCAGCCACTGGTAGGATTTNTTAGCTGTTCCTAGGACTGCACTCTTCTGGACAGAGATCTCGGATGTTGTTCCTGGAATCTGCTGGAGCCACTCTCCCAGTTTGGTGGTCACAGCCCCGAGTGTTTCCGATTACCACGGGGACCACTGTTGCCTTCACTTTCCACATCTTTTCTAGCTCTTCTTTCAGCTCTTGGTGCTTCTCGTGTTCCTTCTTCCTGATGTTGCAGTCACTTGGGATTGCTACATCTATCACTACTGCCCTCTTCTGCTGTTTGTCCACCACTACTATGTCCGGTTGGTTTGCCATCACCAGTTTGTCAGTCTGTATCTGGAAGTCCCACAGGATCTTAGCTTGGTCATTCTCAACCACCCTCGGAGGTGTGTCCCATTTTGACCTTGGGACTTTCAGCTCATACTCGGCACAGATGTTCCTGTACACTATGCCAGCCACTTGGTTATGACGTTGCATGTATGCCCTGCCTGCTAGCATCTTACACCTCGCTGTTACGTGCTGGATTGTCTCAGGGGCATTTTTGCACAGTCTGCACCTGGGGTCCTGACCTCGGCCTCTATTGATCTTGTGCTCAGAGCCTGTTCCTGTGCTGCCATGATTAGTGCCTCTGTGCTGTCTTTGAGTCCAGCCTTTTCCAGCCACTGGTAGGATTTCTCGATATCAGCCACTTGATGGTTCCACCTGCTCTAAGCAACTCATCACTTGGGGCCTTCTTCCTGATGTACTCATGGATCTTAGTTGTTTCATCCTGGATAGGACGCTCACTAGTCCTCGGCCTCCTTCCTTCCGCTTAGTGTACAGTCTCAGGGTGCTGGACTTGGGATGAAATCCTCCATGCATTGTGAGGAGCTTCCTTGTCTATATCTGTGGCTTCTATCTCCTCTTTTGGCCAGCTTATTATGCCAGCAGGGTATCTGACGGGCAAGGCGTAGGTGTTGATAGCTCGGACCTTGTTCTTCCCATTCAACTGACTTCTCAGGACTTGCCTTACTCTGCTGATCTTCCTGCGGCCTCTTCATGGTTCCCATTTGCTTGTGGGATCCCAAGGTATTTGTAGCTGTCCTCAACATCTGCTATGTTGCCTTCTGGTAATCTAATCCCTTCAGTTCTGACTACCTTCCCTCTCTTGGATACCATCCGACCACACTTATCTAGTCCAAATGATATTCCAATGTCGTTGCTGTAGATCCTGGTGGTGTGGATCAGTGAGTCTCGTTCACTCCTGGCATACAGCTTGATGTCATCCATGTAGAGGAGGTGGCTGATGGTTGATCCATTCCGTAGCCGGTATCTGTAGCCACTCTTTGTGATGATCTGGCTGAGAGAGTTCAGACCTATGCAGACCAGCAGCAGGGATATGCCGCACTTGATGGTGACTTATGCAATTGGCTTGCAGTTGACCTCTAGGGTCGTTTTCCACAACACCTCTTGAGTTCTTCAGTTCCAAGCAATCCAGAATACATGTGTGAGGCACTGAGTCGTAGGCTTTCTTGTAGTCAATTCAGGCGGTGCACAGATTGGTGTGTCTTGTCTTACAGTCTCGAGTGACTGCTCTATCTACCAGCAGCTGGTGTGTTGCGCCTCTGGTGTTCCTACCAATTCCTTTCTGGGACTCTAATCTCATATAAAATACATATAATATAAATAATAATATAATATAAATATAATTTTCAGCATCTTACTGATTACTTTGATAAAAATGTTCATCTTTTTTTTTCTTTACATGACATACTCATGCTCATTACACAGCTTTAGTGTGTTTAGGGAGTGGCATGGTTGGTTGGTATTCAGGAGAATGTGAAAATAGGTGGTGTGTGATTGACTGTGGTGGGCCGGTGTAGGCCAAAATGCCAGGGCTGATTTTTTGTCCCATTCCAGCCCTGGCACCAAGATGCATTGTTTCTGTTCAGACGGAAGAGACGCTGATGGAGAGTGAAGGTGAAACAGAAGTTACTCAGGACCCAGTACAGTTAATATTATAGAGTAGGGTCTTGATTTGTGATAAACAATTTTCATTCAGCGGTAGTTGGGACCAGTCATGTTGTCGATACGGTCATGTGATACAGAGAAGACAAATTGCTTGAGTCTGCTGGTCATACTTACAACACTCACACAGATACTATCATTCATCCATACATGCCTTCCACCACTGACTCCTTCCGTATCTTCAGACCACATCTTATGTTCTTATTAATTCAGTAAATCAATTTGGGGTAAAACTTTCTATGAAGCGCATGTCTATAATGCATTCTAAACAAAAAAAAGTTATAATCTGCTTATAGCACTGTATAATTATAGTTAGAAGCACTCATCAATAACCATAATTCTTTATAACAATCATAACACAATATAAAACATTTTATATTACTTATAAGGTCAAGCATAATAATAATAATAATAATAATAATAATAATAATAATAATAATAATATAATGCTGTGGTGGAAATTTGAAATGAAGAGTCTCAAAACTGAGAACTGTCTTTCAAGAGGAATTTATTAAGAATCTTTTCTGCGCAGGAAAGGATCAGACTCAGAAAGACATGCAAAGTGTCAGTCTGTAAGTGTCTGATGACCAGACTGTGTGTGAGTTAGATCTTTTAAAGGGAGAAAACGGTGCTTTGTTTAGACAGGTGGTCAGGAGGTCTGTGAACATCTGGGGTCTGTTTCAGTGCCTCTTTGTCTGAGCTATCTTGATTAGTTCCATGCCAGAGGTTTCAACACAACAACAGG